>CAKNXH010052028.1:0-28727 GCA_932178445.1 Andricus quercusramuli | reverse complement strand
AATTCTGATGGGGTTTCGATGATTACATAATATCCTTATTAATTTAAAGTATTTTAAGCGTTTTCCAAAGATTTTCTTTGATTTCTAGCGATTTTAGATATTTGAAAAGATTTCTTATGCTGCAAAGTTTTTAGAAGATCTAAAAAACTTAAATTGAATTTTAAAGGACGTTATCAAATTTCAAAGGATAATTTTATCATATTTCGAGGGATTTTAAAGGATTTGACAAGATTTCCTCGAATTTGATAAATAATGTGGATCAGATGATTCATTCTATAAAAAAAATATAGCCTGACAGAAAAAATTACTCTTTCATAAATTTCTGGAAATTTATGAAAAATTTCAGTCACCTATGGTAATTTTACAGGTAAATATGGTAATTTACCATGGATTATCCAAAATTCATTTTTAAAAATTTCCATAAATTTCCGGGAATGTATGAAATTTTTCGGTATTGAAACAATTCAAAAAATAATAATATCAGAGATAGGACAACATGGACGAATGCCTAGCCGGAATTCGATCTGCTCAATTGATCCTATTTTGTTTCTGACAAAGTAGATGAATTTTATCCAAATAATGGATTTTTCAACAAAATAAGATGAAATTTCAACCAGGATAGATTAATTTTTCACCAAAAAGACGAATTTTTGAAAACATATTCCAGTGTTCAACCTAATGTTACAGTTTTTTACTAAGGAATATAAATTTTCAAATAGAAGTAGAACTGTTACATTTTCGGGTAAAAAATTAATTTCCAACGGAAGAAACAAATTTTCAATACTATAATAAGATTTTCAACCAACAAAGTCTGATCCTTCAACCAGTGAAATGATATTTTGTCCAATCAATTGAATTTGGAAGAACAAAGATGAATTTTCAACAAAAACATTAAATTTGCATCAAAGAAGATGAATGTTCACTAAAAAAGTCAAGAAAACAGTTTAATCCTTTACCAGAGATATTAAGTTTTAACCAGGAGATAAAGCTCTAAACAAGAAAATTAATTTTCTAGCAAAAGCTACAACTTTGTCACACAAAGGATAATTTATAACAAAAAATAGAAGAGTTACATTTCCAAAAAAATGTTGTATCAACTCAGTCGGACAAGTTTATTAAAATTTATTAAAATTAAAAATAAAAGACGTAAAGTTCAAAATAATAAAGAATTCTAGTTACCATATTGCAATCATAAGAAGAATAAAAAATTTATGTGGTGAATAAAGTTAAATAATTTAGAAAAAAATTGTTAAACTAATTATAATTTTTAGTATTAAACAATTTTTTAATTATGAGAGCAGGATGGGAAAGCATCTTGCTTCCATAAAAATAACTCCAAAAGTGACTCGGGGAAAATGAAGTAACCTAACGTACAGTATTATGAGGAATTCACACGAGAAGAAATTTATTCCTAGAAAATTGTGACAAATTTAATAAAAATGTTTCCCTCTGGCCTGTGCGTTATTCTGACCATTTTGAGAGTTGTTAGAAGCGACGTGTTTTTTATTTTTGTTTTAATCTGCGCGTATTGAAATAAGTGATTTCCGTGACGATACAGTGGATAATGTGTTGGACTTGTGCACAGAAAAAACTGAGGGATCAGTAATGCTGCGGCTCAAGTGAAACTTGGGATCATTTAGAACTTAGGCTCTAAAGGAACTCTTATTTAGGGTTCCTTTTTAGTTTGTTCATATCCGATAGATGGCCATCGACGGTTGCCCACGTTTTCAACTGCGCATGTGCCGAGAAGCGCGGGCCTATTTGAAATCAATATATACTATGAACAGGCATACAGATAAATGTTAACAAAATTTTTTTATTCTTATTTAAAACAAGTTAAATTGAATTATAGAAATACCTAGTTTCTTGAAAAAATGTTATATTAACCTAATATTGCAAGTGTATATTATATAATTTTGAATAGTCCCGCGCTTTTTGGGCATGCGCAGTGGAAAACTTCGGATTTGCAACATAACCTTAAAAACTGTCACACTTCATGTGCGATATCTTCCTTTCAAGAATGACTAATGTATATGATTTTAGTTTCATCATTAAATTTTTTCCAGTGCAATATTATTTAATTCCAATTATAAAGCATAATCTGCATCATTTACTTGTGCAATCTTTGAAGTGAGTCAAGGCAGAAGTGAGAAAAAGGCTCTATTAGAACCATTTGAATCTACACTTGGGTTCATTTAGAAACCATTTATCATTTTGGGTTCCTTTTCAGCAAGAGAGGTTCCTTCTTGTTGCAGCTCCTTTGGAACCAAAAATTGGTTCTAATAGAAACCCCAGTTTTTTCTGTGTGGAACCTTTTTTCCTATAAGGCTATATGAGCACGTCAGAGCAAAAGAGAAACTCTGCAGTGCGGAGTCTTCCTTTTACTCTGAGTCGCTCATATTTTAAGAAACGTAAACTTCATTTTTCTTCAGTGTAGCCGCCATGTTGTTTTGGAGATGTATGTATGTATGTATGTTTTAAATGTGTGTAACGAAGTGCGTTCGTAAATCTGACCTCGCTGTAAGATCTAGGATTACTCTGATTCACAGAGTAAAACTTAACTCATGGAATCCTATTGTTCGACTTTTCGATATTCTTGTATCCAGCGTTTTAACGTATGGTGCAGATTTATGGAGTCCGACGTATTTACATTTTATATAAAAAGTTCAAACCACTTTTAATAAGAGAATCCTGCATGTTCCACAAAATACTGCTGGATATGCTATTAGATTAGAAATAGGTTCTTCACAACTAGCAGTTAGAGTTTTGGGTCAATTCTCAATTGGACAGAGAACCTTCTAAATATTTCCGACGATCGATATCCTGAGAAATGTAATTTAAGATTGAAAGAAGTGGATAGATTGAAAGATGATTTTCCAACCCTAGAGAAATACAACTTGGCCCGCCAGGTTGGAAGTACATTTAGAAATATTGGGATAGAGGGCGATTAAGGTTTTCTTTCTCTTGTCTGTCTACAGAAGAATGAATTTACAGAGAGCCTACACGTCCTCTGCGGTATTTTGGTTTAGAAAAGCTACTGTAGTGACTTTAAAAGTAACTTACCCATCATTTCGATTTACATACTCAACTCTAAAATCATGTAAGATGCGGCGAATGGGGCCTACAGGGATTTCTTCGACTTCATCTGGGGTCAATAGGGTGATTATGGCGCTTTGTATGTTGTTTTTTCCCCTCCTTTACGGTTTGTATGAGGATTATGTTTATATATTCCAGCAGTTACTCGTCAATATTGCGAAGGCGTCACCATCGCTTGTTGATAATACAATTTGTTCTTGGGTTGGCACGGGCATATAAACATGACGTTCTTCGAGTACTTTAATTCGTTCATTCACAGGGAAAGAGTATCTTTTAAGTTCGAAAATCCGGTTCAGATTCCTATTGGAAATAAGCCGAATGAATTGAAGCTGATCATGTCCATATCCAAGCATGTCAGAAAAAGGAAGGCTGGTAGGTGGAGCTATATTGCTGGCAGAAAGAGATCTGGACCTTGCACGAAAAGAAGTTTCGGCAGGAGAAGACGTGAGCGATGGATGTGGTCGGACAGGAGAAAGAGAACTGGCAGGAGGATGTTGTCTTTCAGAAGAAGCAGGAGAAGATGGACCGCTACGAGGAATACCCGGAATAGGAGCGCCATTAGGCAAACAATCAAACTGTGAACCTAATTCTGCAAGAAGAAACAGACGATTATGTTCTGTTCAAGAATACATGTTTTTGTATTACTAATAACAGTCTACAAGAGTAGCGCGCTAAATCCTTTAAGCCACCCGTCATTCCTTATGACTTTGTAACTTTATAATTCTATTCGTCACACTTTTATTAAATTTGTGAAGTTTATAACTCAAAATAAGTACAAGTACTTTCACTTACAATTTTTCAATATGAAAGCGACACTCACTGTTTTTATTGTTTACACAATTTTAAATTGACAATGTTTTGAAATAAATAGTTCGAAATTCGATAATCTCTCATTTATTAATTATGTTTTTTTTTCAATTATAAACGATAGTGATATCAATTCTAGCCTCTGAACTGGTCAGACGTGTTTCCCGGTCGCTCCCTATCATTCCTTTCTGAGAGCTTACGTAGCTTATTCGTATTTTGTGTTTTGAAGTTTAAAGTGATAGTTAATCGGTAGTTATGACTACCAACGAACAGCTAAAATCTCTCCCAACATCATTAGAAGAAAAAATCACTTTAAAAAAGAAGCTAGAATTTTCAGACATAAAAGAAAGATCTAGGAATATTTTTCTCTACAATGTGAGGGAAGATTCGACTAACAACGAAAATATTTTTGACCCGGTTAACAAGATTTTCAAGGATCCCAATTCTGACTTAATAACGATTAATAGTTTTCGAAATCCTTATCTTGATTCACATATAACTCTGGATGTAACTATTTCAAGCTTGAAAGAGTCCGGATGGTATTAGCTTTAACTTAAAAAAAATTTCCTGACAATCTGATCCTCTACTTAAGCTCGTTATTCAATAAAATAATAATTGATGAAGAAAAGGTCCCAATATCGTGGTCGCAAATATAAAAAATAATATACAATACAATTCTGATCAAATGGAAAGGGATATTATCGACTGTCTTGTCAGAGGATTAAACCCTGACTTGAAAATAAGAGTAGGGGAAGCAGATTAATTCTCTGAAATATTTGAAGGAGCAATTCAAATAGAACGACGATTAGTTGCAAATAAATAATTGGGAATGGGAAAAACTTATGGATCATCAATTTGCGCACAAGAAAAATCAATACGAACGAGTACAGATTTTGCAAAAACAAGCCAAATAAATTATATGCGAGATAACACCTTAATATGTCAAATTTGCTAAAAATCTAGCCATGGAAACAAACATCGTTGGTCAAAATTTTCAGCAAGTTAAATGGAATAACCCAAGAAATTTTGAGCGAAGAAATAAGAGTTGACCAAACGCAGGTGGCCAGGGGAGAAGCTCATGTAATCCCCAATGGCAAGTTCAAGGACCATATACAAATAGAAATGAGTACCGGTCTCGCCCTTATATGGGTCAATACAATCAACAGAATGACCGAAGGCAAGGTTTCAATCAAAATAATAAGTTCAACACCAATACAAATTTTAATCAAAATTTTAAACAAAATCAGAACTTCAACCCAATTCGAAATATTCGAAACCGAAATTTCTATCAAGACTTCAACCCAAATCAAAATTTTGACCCGAATATAAATTTTAATAGGAAGTAGAATTTCAATCAAGAAAAAATTTCAATCAAAATCAAAATTGCAATCAAAATAAAAAGTTCAATCAAAATTGAAATTTTAATCCGTATTATAATGCAAATTAAAATTGTAATCAAAACTCCAATCCCAACCAATAATCAAAATCAACAATTTGTAACACTTTTAAGAATGCGGGGCATATGAACAGAACGCGAAAATCTTAGCGTAGACAATACAATCCCATATATTAGCTCATCAGCGAGGGGACTAAAAAGTCCCGTTAGCATGATGTTGGACACAGTAGCAGGCCCAAATTTAATTAAGGAAAAAGTGGTCCTGTCTACTACTAAAATCAATCAGAATGTCTCAAGTTAATAGGAATAAATGAACACCGAGTATATACATTGCGGAAAATCACTATCGACATCCTTGACAGTTCCACAGTATTTAATATTATTCTAAATGAAGTCTCAGTGGGTCACGATGGAGTATTAGGAACCGAATTTTCTAGAAATAACAAAGCTGAAATAAACTATGCAGAAGGCCATCTAGAATTCAATAATAAATAATATCCTTTTACATCACTGGTAACGGTCACCAGTTCAGGAAGAAGAATCCTAAACATTCATGTCGATATAAGAAATAAGGAAAATGAAGTAGGATACCTACCATTATCAGGCCCTGAAACATAATTATTCTCAGGAAATGCCATAGTGAATAACAATAATGGACGAGGTTATCTAAAAATAACTAATACCAGCGAAGAGTCTTTGATAGTCGCAATTCATGAAATCGAATTAGAAGACTGAAGAAATCTCTATGGATGAAAAATATACCTCACTTCAATCGAATCAAGTCTCCAAATTTAAAAATAGAGATTGCGAATTTTATCTCATGGAACAAATTAACAACATTTTTCTTCACGTGGATTCACCACTAAAACAGCTAGCGGAACTTCTTCTGGCTCTTAAGCACGAGGCACAACAAATATAATCTGGATAAGCAATCAATCATATTTCCACTTATTTTAATCCCATCTTTCTTTTCTTGTTGCCTGAACCATCACTCAGTACCTCACTTTTCTCTTAAAGCTGCCTTTCTGGGATATACTCGAGGACAATGAGACTTTGACTAATATCTGCGTATTTTGCAAAGTCAACCCATGTAGTAAACTAAAATAAATAATTAATTATATCTGGAATTTGTTTAGTCCCTCTCTTTTTCTGTTTACCTTAAATCCCGCATCGATTCAATCTCTTACTTTAGTTTCGCTGAATAAGAAATTATGCTAATTATTTAATCGAGCAAAAACCAGGAATCTGATTATTATAATTTATCCAAGCTAAGAACCAGAATTTTTGTGTCATTACTTCGACAAACCTTTTGTCATCTGGAGACATGAACTAGATGAGCTACACAATTTTTTCAGATTTATCAATCGATTAAAACCACATAGCCAGTTAACCATCAAAATTGAACAAAATGGACCATTGCCTTTCTTGGACGTACTAGTTTACAAAAAAGTTTTCAGAAAACCGTCATATACAGGTACCTACGTGCCTCCTTCCACCACCACCCATCTCAAAAGCAATCAGTCATCAACTCCTTTGCATGTAGATCTGTCTCCATAACAGATAATGATCAATCACAAAATGAATTGCAAAACTTCTAACCAACCCTGAACATTGGAAGAAACCTCTCAGGATCCGGAAGTATATGAAATACCTGGCTCTTGTGGGAAAGTCTAGATTTCAGGAACCAGGAAAGCGGTAAGCCAACGCGTATACAATGCATATAATGACAATGTATATAATGCCAGTCTGATTTGGCTCTCCGTCCTCCCGGTGTTCAAAGAAAAAATTAATAAGCCAATCAAGTTCGACCAGTCCCCCCAGTGGGGCTTTTGACCAATCACAGGCAATGTTCACGATACGTCGGCCAGATTCGCAGTCTTACACACGATTGAAACCTGAAACACATAATTTTATTACAAAAAATCGTCGTGAAAGCATTGAATCTATTACATTGTAGCTATCTCATCACATCTCCCCAAAATCCTAACAACGTATTTTTTTCTTCCTTAGAAATCATGAGTCTTGATACTCTGAAGGATGCTTCTCGTGACACGTCGTGGCAGCGCAGATGTAAGTCATTTTTTCAATTCAAAATTTTGCAAATGATCAAGACTTTCAATTACTTCAGCCAAATGATATTCACTTAGTAAAAGTAAACTTTTTCTCAAAGCATGAGTATTGGATTTTCTATACTTTGTTAATCATTTTAAATGTTGTTACAACTTATGTTCGTTTCTTCTGCTTGAAAGTTTAACTATTTGGTTGCTAAGGACACTGATTGGTTAAAAATCAATTTTTTTTGAAAACTCAAACATTTGATAGAAGATTTGACTTTTTGGTATATAAATTTACCTCTTCTGATAAAAAAATTTCTTTGCTTGAGAATTAAACTTTTTTGTTGGCAATGCAACATACTGTGACATGAAATCTGTAAAATTTAGAACGTTTTATATTGAATTGCATATGGTATCATAATAAGTGGTGTTTAAAAGAATTTATTTCACTATCGTCCCCCTATTTTGTTAAACATAACCCCTTCCCTCTCTTTTAAGAGCATTTTGGGCTTTGAAGTGTGAAATTTCATTATTCTTAATTATTCTAATTCCTTATTGTAATTTAAAAAAACGAAAAAACGCCGAATGAATTTAAAATTCGCATTTAGCCAACGGCTTTGTTACTTTTGAGTGGGAGTACAAATTGACCTCGAGTCGGGTATCAGGTTCACAACCCGGCCTAAAAACACGAAAGTCTAGTATGGGTTGAAAGCTCCAACCAGCCCAAAAGTTCAATTTGTAATTATAAGAATTTCTAGGATATCAGGTAAATTACAAACAATCTTATCTTCTACGCACTGTATACATTGTAAGTTGACAAAAACGAAACGTGTTCATACTGTTTCGCTTGAAATCTATCCATTAAGACTTTTTATATTTGTTAATTATATTCAGTAACTGAATTTTTAGTTATCCTAAAAAGCTGTTCTATCTACGGACGTTTTTTTAAATAATCGGTACAGATCTATTTTACAATGAAAAAATTTAAGATTCAATTTAACAAATAAACATCTGTTTTCTGGAAGATTTGTTTGCACTATGAGCGGATGTCGATATAATTCTTCAGATACCGTTATTTGTTCTACAACAAACAGGTATACGAGGACATAGACAAGAAAATCTCTATGAAACTTCATTGTGCAAGTGAGGCATTGAGGCAGGAAGTCAGAAAGAGGGAGTTAGCAAATCAAAATTGGCTACGTGGAATTCGATTCCTCGCTGAATCACTATCATCTACTGAAATTTACTCTCATCTACTCGATTAGTGAAAAATGAGGATCACTTTGGGTGCTCTATTCCTTGCTTCTGCCGTTCTCCTTGATTCTGTTGGTAAATATATAATAATATAACATCTTTACTTCCCTCAATTCTCCCTCAACGACAACAGAACCCCTAAAATTCTTCACATCCCTCACTTCTCATACTTTCTACCTCCTCAATTTCTCCTTTCTCTGCTTCCCCTCCCATTCCTTCCCTCACTTCTCCATTTTTGCATCTCCCAATGACTCAGTGAATGGCATCTGTTCTTCGTTCTTAATTTAAGCTTTGTTTTTACTTTTAACATCTTTGAAATTTGGATAGTTTATTATATTTATTATTTTAATGGAAGTTTTTAATTTTATAATTGTTGATACTGTTTTACCATCACAATATCAGAAATAAATTTTGACTGATGAGGGCTGACATAACAGCCGAAACGTTTCGACAAATTTGAAATTGGACGAATTTTTTATTGATTTGACCTATCGTTTGGAGACTATAATTGACACAGGCACCAAATTATGCACACATATTCTTTGTGCTCTCGTCTTCTACAAAAAATATATGTTAATTTAACAATTAAAATGTACGGTGAGGAGCGCTTATAATTAAGAATTATATTTCACAATTTTTATTGAATCATCTGCAAGATGCTTGCTGCAAAGAAACGTCGAGTTCAGCTGCAGATATTAGACATAAATGTGCTAAAAGAAAGAATCTTCTATTTATTTTTGCAGAATGCAGTTCCCAGCCCGAAGAGAAACCTAATATTGAACGTAATTATAGTTCTTCTTCTGCCGGACAACATTCAACGGACCAGACATCTCCTCAGGAACCTCCACTTCATGCCAGATCCATTTCTCCTCTGGGCAGGCTTCCTTCAGATCGAATACTTGGATGTACAATAGAAGAACTTGGATATGTCCGGCTTATTCCTCGCACAAATGGAAACCAGCAATTTGAATTTCGAAGATGCGTTATTCCCACCGGTATGCCAATTCAACTTCTAGTAGATAGAAATAGATATGTGCCCGTGCCAGCCCGAGAATATATTGTATTATCAACATCCAGTGATGCCATTTTTGCAATATTGGATTCTAGTGGGACAGCTCGTGGAATTTATAGGAAAGATAGAAATAAGTCGCGAATAAAAATAAATATGATAAGCAGCGCAGTTGATAATTTGACTGCAGATGAAAAAAGGGAGTGTCCAGTGGGCAAAAGTCAAGCAATCTTCTCAAGAAGTTTTATTAAAGTTTCTGCAAATTACGATTCACTACAGTTTGAATGTAATTTTAAATTCGAACTTAATCCTAGTGCTTCTTCTTCCGCCAGACAACATTCACCTGACCGGGCATCTCCTCAGGAGCCTCCTCTTCGTGCCAGTTCCATTTCGCTTCCGGGCAGGCCTCCTTTGGATCGAGTACTTGGATGCACTATAGAAGAACTTGGATATGTTCGGCTTATTCCTCGCACAAATCGGAACCAGCAATTTGAATTTCGAAGATACGTTATTCCTGGCGGCATGCCAATTGAATTTCTAGTACATCGAAATAAATATGTGCCCGTGCCATCCCGAGAATATATTGTATTATCAACATCCAATGATGACATTTTTGCAATATTGGATTCTAGTGGGATTCTTCGTGGAATGTATAGGAAAGGTAGACATCATTTGCGAATAAAAATAAATATGATGAGCGGCGCAGTTGATGATTTCACTCCAGATGACAAAAGGGATTGTCCAGTAGGCAAAAGTCAAGCAATCTTCACCAAAAGTTTAATTAAAGCTTTTGCAAATTACGATTCACTGGAGTGTGAACAGAGTCACAATGTCGAACGTAATAATAGTTCTTCTTCTTCTGCCAGACAGTCTGGGTCTTCTCCGGGCCGATTTTTTCCTCATGAAGTACTTGGATATGCAATTGAAAAACTTGGATATATTCGGCTTATTCCCCAGACAAATCAGAACCGGCAATTCGAATTTCGAAGATATGTTATTCCAGCCGGTTTACCAATTAAATTGCGAGCAGAAGGGAATAGATATATGCCCGTGCCAACCCGAGAACATATTGTTTTATCAACATCCAATGGTGACGTTTTTGCAATACTGGAGTATAGTGGGATTTTTCTTGGAATATATAAGGCAGATAAATATAGTTCGAGAATAAAAATAAACATGATAAGCGGTGGAATTGACGATATGTCCGTGATTGAAATGAGGGAATGTCCTGTAGGCAGACAGAACCCAATCTTTCCACGTTGGTTTAAAAAAGTTGCTTCCAGTGAAGATACTCTACAGCATGTGTATCATTAATTCAATAGAAAAAAGATGAACTAAAATATAATATTGTTTGTAATCCGTTGTCGGGTCAAAATCAAATAAAAAGATTTAAATGCAAATGCATTATGGTTATCAATGCTTTTTTTGTCTTATCTTTTGCTAATCCCCACAAGGGGCATATGAGTGGCGCGAGGGGTATGCGTCGTCATCGGCAGTGTGTGTATAACGGGAATATGGGTTCTCGGAGCTGAGTCAGAGCGACGAAGGGGGGAAGATACTCTAGGGGCGGCATATGAGTGGGAAGATTCTCTAGGGGTAGCATATGAGGGCCGCGAGGGGTTTACGGTACTGGATCCGCGTAAGTTAAACTAAGGGTCTACGGGGTCAAAGGTTGGTTCTCTAAAAGGATCGGAATCGCCATAGCGGTTGCGTTTAGACATAACACTTCTATTTACCGGGTTTCTATGAGGCGTGGGGGTATCATAGTAGTGAGTAACCGGTCGTGTCTCATTTTCCTGGCCACCATAACATTCATTTCCTGCTCGACTATTGTCTTTATTGATCGAAACGCGTTAATTTTTTTCTTTATCTTTGCTAATAGGATCACCAATCATTTTGAGATAAGAGAAGGGAAGGTCTGTTTGCGAGGCGACACTAGCCTTCTCTATACTTTATTGGAGGGGAGGGTCGTCGGGGGTTTCGTCGCGATAAGATTCACCGGA
Organism: Andricus quercusramuli; assembly: GCA_932178445.1. Lineage (NCBI taxonomy): Eukaryota > Metazoa > Arthropoda > Insecta > Hymenoptera > Cynipidae > Andricus > Andricus quercusramuli. The sequence continues at coordinate 17,108 of CAKNXH010052028.1, read as the reverse complement.
ACCCGAATGATTAGAAGAGCTTCCTTCCATTTGATTTGTTTCATCGCGAGGGAGGGCGTGGGTTGGTTTCAAAGGGTCCACAGTATTTCTATTAAATTTAACAGCTTTTACTAGCCGCTGCCGCAAAGTTGCGAAATTTCCTTTGATGGAAAGATTTCTTTTCTGTAATTCGCAAATAAGTCCTTCTTTATTTAAATTATAAATCCAAGAGGTTAATTGCTGGTCCCCGTCCATATTTACCACAAGTCGCGAAAGGCTATCAGTTTGTCAGGAAGATAAGGGGGGCACTTAATAGTGTTTGGAGAGACAAGTGTAATCACAGAACGAGAAAGATAAGAAGCGGGAATATACAACTATTATAATTCTCTTTCAAGGCAAAATCGATTTTAAGCGTAAACAATGGTGTACATAGAAGGAAAGATAAGAAGCATTCAAATATAAACACAGACATTCATATAGATAATAATCTGGAGTGCCTGCCATAAAATTAATCGCTATGACATCTATCTATATTTCGAAATAGGGGAGATAAGATCGCTTATTAGATACTCGGGACCTAATTCATAAATACTACGTATGAACAGAAAAAGATATTCTACAAGGTTCGAAATTCAAAATTAAGGGTTGACCTTCGTAATAAATAAGAGACCGTTTTTAATTTGTGGGCCCCACGTTGGGCGATAATTGTAACGCTACCTTTTTCCCAATCAAACATTTAATGAAGAGGTCTCTCTAGAGAGCGCACACGGACCCTAGTCGGAATAAATGAACTTTTTGAACGAAAGATTCGAAAGATAAAAATAAATAGGTTTTTGGGCGCCAGTCCTTGCTTGGGACAAATGCGAACCAATTTAACAATAGTGAGTGAGGAATGGTAAAAATACACGGAATCTATATTCCAAACGGTAAAGGGAAACTCACTGCACGCTAAACGTTTCAGGCTAAACGATAAACAAAAACCTCACAAACCTCAGTCAAAAGGGCACACCTTAACATAAAACAAGCGATAATCCAAAAGATCAATAAAATAAGGGAAAGAATAAAAGATATCCAAAGATAAGGTGACCCGAAATATCCAAAAAAAAGGCAAAAGACATTCAGACATCCGAGGATGAGATAATCAAAATTATAAAAAAAGTCTCCATGGCAATAGTAACAATAAAAAGGTAATAAGAGGCAGCGAAAGATAAAAAACATAAAAAAACAGGTAAAAGATGGATCAGAATTCAAGAAGCATCATCAGGGTCGACAAAACTACTAGCTCAGTCTAAAATTAATCTGGTAGAGGGGGAGGGGGGGGGTAAGTAATTACGAAAGCTCATATTTTAATCAATGTACAGGGTATGCAAAATGAAATAGAACATAATAAAACGTCTAATATATAAATGCACTGAAATAGGACAACGTATAAAACATTATAAATCGGCACCTAATAACGCAATGCGATAGAGGGTTCTCATTTAACCAAAAAAATTTCTCAAAATGGGAACTGAAGGGGTTCTCGCAATTTCAAAAAGAGGGTTCTCAAAAATAAATGCCAAGAATCGCAGACGTTACAAACAAAGGCTCCTGGCGAGGGTTTCAAAATCATGGGGTGATTCAAAGAATCGCAAAAGCGGTTGATGATTTTTCAGTGGGGCGATTCAAGATTAACGACATAAGTAGAGGCACATTAAAGATTGGCACTAAAAATGGGGCAAACAGGGGTCACAGCATAGTTAAAATCAAATGAGCAAAATATCACGGCACACATTAATATTTGGCAATTCGACACTAAAGAGGGGTAGGCTCGCAAACATAGGCAAAATGCAAAAATATCAAATTATCATTACATATTAAAATCGGCAATTCGGCACTAAAAGGGGAGAGGCTCGCAAACTTAGGCTAAATGCGAAAATGTAAAATTATCATAACATATTAAAATCGGCAATTCGGCACTCCAGATTACTTAAAGTTTACAGGCACATGTTATTACATATCAAGAACCAGATATTTATGCGATAAATAAAATGAGAGAAGTCCACAAAATCAACTCGAGATGATTTAGCCAAGGAGATCTTAATTGATATACAATAACGAGATATTCACTCGTCGAATGTACACACGCTAAGAAAGAATTTTTGGCGCTTACTGATATACTAACGGAACGTGAGGGATCACATGGTCAGGGGGAAGGGCTGGCGATCGCAAACTTAATATCTCTAATTCGCAACGGTCGGGAGAAAGATAGCCGATGAGGTCCGCTTCTTATTCGTCCATGCTATCATCCTTCCTTTTCTTGGCTAGTCCTTATCAGCCGCCGCTGAGAGACGGGCAAGAGTTATACCATTCATGCTTTCAGGGCCGGCTGTATCCTGGTGTCGAGGTGGAGAACGAGGAGCCCTCATTCTCCGTACTGCAGGTGTGGAATGGGCTCTTCGATGCTCCCGATAAAAAAAAAGAAAACACAAAAACACACAAAAACGGCATAAAAAGCCAAGAAATGTCTGCTCATCACAGAAACATTTGTAGCGATAATTATTTGCAGGCGAACTTACCTATTCTCTTGTAGAATCTTGTAGTAACCGCCACGGTCAATCCCCACCAGGAGCGTGCCTTGGATCTCAGATGACAACAGAAAAAATCCATACTATCCTTAATGGAAGAATCATCAATTCCACCTCGGATGTCAGAAGGATTAGCGATAAAAAAATCCAGAAATTTATGTGCTGACCGTGAATGCGAATATCTGATGAAGGTGAAAGCGGCGATGGATCTTATCGAACGTTGCGTAGGTGGCGGGAATCTGCCTGGCTCTCGCTCGAGACCGTGGAATTAAGAAATTGAATAACAAATAAAATTAAAACAGCCCTATACTCTTGGAATTACAATTACACAAATATACATTAGAGTAACCAATTGATAAGGTAAAACATGAAATAAAATAAAATAAATTAAAAACATAACAAAGAGAGGAGTGCCGAATTTTCCTACTCTCGGTGTGAACACGAGAGCAATTTCTTAGGGGTAATTTACAAAAACTTGAATTTGTGAGTTGCAGAAATTCTGCAACGTCACAACTCTCTTGGTGTCGCATTGTGCCTTTGGATGTAGGTCGTTCCCGCATGAGTTGGACAACTAGATAGTATGTGTCCTAGATGCTTGGGGTATGCGTGACACGCTCTTCAGCTATCATCGGGAATATCTTGGCTCAAAATGTAGCGACTGTATGGTAGAGTGGAAATGACACCGCCTTGACATGCCAAAATGAAACCCTCCGTGCCCGACTTCAACCCGGATGATTTAAGGAAAGCGTAGTGGCGTCGTAGGATGAGGACAACCTCTCGATTTCGGAGAATGAAATACTAAATACCAAGTAAACCGCTCTTTTTTTTGTGCGCTCACTTTTAAATAATAATAGTAAAATAAAACTTTTCGTAAACGTCCTAGTTAGCGCCTTACCTATTTCGAAATTTCAACCCAAAAATTAAGAAGAAGCTTTGAGGACAAACGGTGGAACCACAGTCAAATAACAAAGCTAAGTCATAACTTTTATTGTTAAGAATAAATGAATTCTAAGATTGTAAATTTTGAAATTGAACTATTTTTAGTGCCCACGGGGGGGGGGGGGGGGTTATAAAATTAAAATGCGTTAAAACACCTTATTCGTTCATTATAGTTGAAATTTCAAACGAATTGAACCTCAGATTTTCAAGAAATATAGGATTCCATGAAATTTTGGCAGCACTTTATAACTCCTTATACCAGATTACAGGGTATTTCAGAAAAAATTTTAAAATGTGTTTTAGTTAGATCGGAGTTTCTAATTATTCCGATATTGTTTTCATATTTCGATTTTATTTTAGTTTAGGTGCTGTCAAGTGTGATTTTGATATAAATTAAATCGGAGTTTTCATTTACTGCGATCTATTTTCACCTTTTAATTTTATTTCAATTTGAAGATTGTCAAAAGTGACTTTGATTTTAACTATATTCAGCCGATGTTGATTAATTAGGCCGCTTCGTATTATTGCATTAGTTGCGTTGACTTGACTTCCAATATTATGATACCGATTGCCCTGGCTTTCATGCTCTCTGATTTACAACCTTATTAATTGCGATAATGTATTTCGGCGTCCACGTCGATCACCGCGGTTGACGTGACCTCCTTCCTACTTGAATTTCTATCTCTAACGTGCGCAGCTGTTTTGATCGTACGCGATCACGTTTCTGCAATGCTATGTCACTTCCAAAAACTCAAAGTGTCCCACCGGGGGTACCAGTTGTAACATTGGTCAATTCATGGTTGGCACGGATCGCACGGGAAGATGTTTTTAATTTAATTCGATTCACGTGATATATCCTTAACTGCAAACTCTTCCATATGGAATTCTACTTTTGCACGCTGAAATTTAAATTGTCCCAAGAAGAGATTATTTTTTATTTCACCTTTAATAGATCTGTCGCAAATTAAACATCTTCCATGAATAATTTTGAGTTCATGAAAGTGGTAGTTTAAATTGCTTTTAATGGAGCCTGTTCAACAGCTCACGTCCAATAACACAGACTGGATTGAGCGCTTGGAGGACATTAAAAGTAGCCCTTACCTCCCTATTTTGAAAAATTACCCTTAATGAAACCCTGGGAATTAGGACAAGGTTACCGTTTGGATCAGTGTTCGTAACTATGCTTCTTAGGATACGAAAGTTTTGAAAGCGGAAGTAGTTAGCAGCTAAGAATTCACTTGATATGAAGTTTTCAGGAGATCTTGGTTCAACAAATGCCAAGGATTCAATGTGATTTAACGCGACTCCGTTAACAACCATATTTCCATCCATAAGCTAATCAATAATTAATTAAAATTCGTTAAAGAGGTGGGCTCACTCGAGCGCGAACAGGAATTGCGAAAGCTATTTCGCTAGATGTTCTCTTGGTTAATTCTTTCCTCTTTACTCTTAACAAATTACACGCGATGACCTGTAATCCTAATTCTAGAACATGTTCGCCACCTTTAATATCCAGGAGTTCTTTTTCTTTGAATTTTTGTTTTGCTCTGTTTTCAAGTACGTTTATAATAAATCACGCGGTCATTCTAATCCATCGAGGTGCCATGACAAAATTAGAAATCGACTTGATTTTCCTAGCTCTTAGTTTTGAACTTTAGTAGTCAACGTGGGTTCAATCCTCACGGAGGTTTTAAATTAAACTTTTTAAATGTCTGATTAAATTTTAACCTGATTGATCTCTTTATACTGATTTTTTTTGTTATAATTGAACACTCCGGGCATCAGGCGGCCTAGTTACCAAGCTTTAGCCTGGTTGAGAAGTCCGCCATGATTGCCAGGTTTCAAATTATGGTAAAAAACTCGGAAAAGTTGATCGTACACAACTCCAGAATGGAGCCCTGTTCACTTACTTCTCGCATTGGGGAGCATTGATCTTCAATTTCCGGGTCTGATCCCGGTTGATAGAAGGGCTTTGCTCTGGCAAGTTGTAAGCGGACTGACGCCGATATGAAGTTGGGTAGGTCAGAATTTAATTTTTTTCAGTAAGAGGAACCAATATGAGCAAAAAGATTAAATAATTTTCAATAAAAACCTTGTTTTAAACTCCTGGATAGTCCTGCCTAGATAAGATAATATTCCGGTGGTTGCATTCGCAAGCGTCGATTCGGTACGTTTCCAGCTAATCTGGGTTGAATATCGGAGAACTCCGTTCTCCAACTCAATTGAAACACACAAACACACAAAATTCAAATTCACAGAAAAAACTGGGGGTAACAAATTTTGCAGGTAATCATTATTTGTGGGTGAAGTCGGCTAGGGTACAGGGTAATGTCGCGCCGGGTAATTGATAAATGGATAAAGTATACCCAACTTTACCCTGGAGGAGGGTAACGTGGGCGAAGTGTCACTTGCTGACTTTATGTTTACAGAACAAGGCACTCCAAAAGGATGATACTTGACATTAAGTAGCGAATTAATCGCCGAATTTTCGACTTGCCACACTTTATTCGCCAAAATAAATTTGACATCAAATACAGGGTTTAAAAGTCACCATGGTCTTCGAAGTTAATAGGTCCGTTGGAAAAAAAACACGTACATTTTCGGCTTGGGAATTTCCAAGGATATGGTTGTCACAGCGGAAACTTTTCGGTAGGTCTTTGAGACAAATTTTTTACGTTTAATCGCAGAAATCTGTGCATGTCGATGGTTAATTAGCAATTTTGCGATAATGTGCAGGGACATATTTATTGAAAGTGGTGGATCGGTACTTGTGTTTTCCACATTGTGCTTGAAGATTACTTTATAGCGACTGCGCTTATATGACTGACTTGCTTGACAGTTTCTTAATTTATTAAAAAATGATTAGAGGGGCAGACCCAGAAATTCCTTTTGGAAGGAGTTAGATTTTATTTTAAAGAGGGAAAATGGCAAATTCTTTGGTTTTTGCCCCGGGTGCAATCAAGTGTTGTCAAATACGGGATGGGGTCAACTTTGCAAGGAGCCACTTCGCACATCGATGGCCAGACGGACAACAGCGCACGTCGTTGGTCAGACGGACAACTGTCCAAATGACAACTGTGTACGTCGAAATTTAGACGTGCACCCAAAATTCGATTGTTAAATGATGAACTTTCTAAGACTATAGCCAGAAAGTTTTCAATTCTGAAGAACAAATGGGAGGAAGAATTCGGACATGCGCAAAAGTTTGAAAATCCCGCGAGCCTCACTTTCGACGAATTCATAGAATTCAAGGAATTCATAGATTTCCGTGAATTCGTAGAGCATTCGCTGAATTCGTTAAAATCGTTGAATTCTCTGGCTTCCCTGAATGTCTTGCTTTCTTTAAATCCCTTGGATTCTCTGAATTCCTAGAATTCTTCAAATTCTATGAAATCTCTGAATTCCTTTAACTCTCTGAATTACTCTGATTCTCCGAATTCTTCGGCTTTTTTTAATTCCTTGAATTCTCTGAATTTCTTGAATTCTCTGAAAAAGAAATTCTCTGAATTCCTGGAACTGTTTGAATTCTGTGCATTCTCTGAATTCGTTGAATTCTCTGAATTCTTCGAATTCTCTGAATCCTTCGAATTCTCTTAATGCTTCGAATTCTCTGAATTCCTTGAATTCTCTGAATTCCCTGAGTTCCTGAAATTCGCTAAATTTGTTGAATACGTTAAATTTGTTGAATTCTCTCAATTCGTGGAATTTGTTTGATTTTCTGAATTCCTTCAATTTGTTGAATTTGTTGAATTCTTTGGATTCTCTGAATTCCTTGATTTCTTTGAGTTCGGTCAATTCGCTGAATGCCTCCAATTTGTTAAATGCCTTGCTTTCTCTGAATTCCTTGAATTCGTTAGATTTGTTTAATTCGTTAAATTTGTTAAATTCTCGGAATGCCTTCAAATTTGCTGAATGTCTAGAATTCTCTGAATTCCTTGAATTCTCGCTATTCCCTGAATTATCTGAGTACCCTGAAGTCTCTTAATTCACTGAATTCTCTTAATTCGTTGAATTCGTCGAATTCTCTGAATTTCTTGAGTTCGCTGAATTCCTTGAATTAGCTGAATGCCTTCAATTTTCTGAATGCCTTGAATCCTTTCAATTCTCTAAATTCCTTGAACTTTCTAAATTACTAAAATGCTCCGAAGTCCATGAATTCTTAGAATTCCATGAATTCTTTGAATTCCATGAATTATTTGAATTCCATGAATTCTTTGAATTCCTCGAATTCTTTGAATTCCTAGAATTCTTTGAACTCCTTGAATTCCTAGAATTCTTTGAATTCCTCGAATTCTGACGGGGAATAAATAAATTTTTAGGCTGCATTTACTTTGTCCATTCATCATCATACGACTGCATATCGTCTGAATATTATTTATAATTCTAAAAATTGAAATTTCATCGAAATTTTTTTTTTATGTTAACACCCACTCCTGTTATACTCTAACGATATGACAAAAAAAGTATATACAGAAAAAATATCAATTAATTGCGAGTATTTTTACTTTAAATATTAATGATCCTGTTTAGAGTTAATACATATATTACATTTTTAAACATTATATTACGAATGAAATTTCTAACGGTACGGGGTATCGAACCTATATCTATACCCAAATCTATCGCCTAGCAGTCGAGAGTCTCAACCATTGCGCTAAAAGCTACAGCTCAAAAAAGTTAAAACACCAAATTTTAAACTATTTTTTCATAATTAAATATTTATCATTATACGACGTTACTTGAATGTAGAATATCATTTATGCCAAAATAAGTTATTAAAAGTCATTTTTGACATATATTTCACATAAAATTTATATTTTCTATTTTTTGGGGTATTTTCCGGACACAATACAAGGGAGTTGGACGGGTCAAAATAAACAGTTATGAAGTGCAAATTGCTCCTTAAACACTCCGTGAGACGTGACGGAAATAGCCGGGATGACATGTTGTCATGTCTTGCTGTGAGCAGACCTTTGATGGGATGGTGGTCAGTATATATCTTGAATTTTTGCCCATAAAGAAGGTTTCGGTACTGTTTGATTCACCAAGTTATGGCTGCGAGCTCTTTTTCCATTGCCGAGTAGTTTTTTTCTGATTTGCATAGGCTTCTGCTGGAATAGGACGCTGGGTGTTCTTTTCCTTGATCGTCCAGTTGGCTCAGAATCTCACCTAGTCCTTTATTTGATGCGTCGGTGTTTAGTATGAACTCCTTGCTTGTGTCTGGGTGTTTTAATACTGGGTATGATGTTAGTTTGGTTTTCAGCTTGTTGAAGGCCTTTTCGCATTGTGGGGTCCATTTGAATGCAATGTTTTTTGCTTTCAGTCTGTTGAGAGGTGCGGCTAGTTTCGCAAAGTTCTTCATACATTTCCCGTAGTAAGAGGAAAGTCCCATGAATCCTTCGAGTTCTTTGACGTTTTTGGGTTTAGGATAATTTAACACTTTATCCACATTTTTCTTCAACGGTTTCACACCTTCGGGTCCTACTGAATCTCCCAGGTATCCTAATTCCTCCTCCATGTATTTGCATTTATCCGGTTGCCAAACCAGCTTGGTTTCTCTGATCCGATTGAATACCGTCTTCAAATTTTGTAGATGTTCTTCGGCCGTTGTTCCGATGACTATCAGATCGTCGAGGTAGATGAAGCATATGTTACCAATTAGACCTTTCAGTTTGAAGTTCACCATTCTTTGATAGGTTGCGGGGCTGTTAAGCCCATGAGCATGCGTAGCCATTCCCAGTGACCTTTATAAGTTGAAAAAGCAGTCTTCTCTATATCTTCTTTGGCCATTTTTACTTGATAAAACCCATTTGCCATGTCGAAGCAACTCATATATTTAGCTTTCCCTAATAAGCATAGTATTTCTTCGATTGAGGGCAGTGGATAGTTGTCTTGTGTGGTGAATTCATTCAAATTCCTGAAGTCCATTACTAATCTCCATTTATGTATGCCGCTGTTGTCTATCTTTTTTTTTACTAACCATACATTTGCCTGATATGGAGAGAATGATGGTTATATCAAGCCTTGTTTTTCGTATTCTTCAATTTGCCGTTCTATCTCTGGTTGAAGTGCAATGGGGTGTCTGTATAATGGTACACTGACTGGTTTGTCGGTGTTTAGTTTGATCCTGTGTTCTACGTCACAAACGGTTGGCATTTCGTCTCTTGGTAGGTAGAATATGTCATTATATTCCGTTATCAAATCCTGTAGTTTATTTTCGATTGATGATTCTAGGTGGCTGAGGTTTGTTCTCTCTAACAGCTTTTTTAACCTGTCCTGATGTGCTTTATTTATTGAAAGAACTGGCAAAGTTGTTTCTTGTTCATATATTAGTTGTAAGATCTTCTTTCTCTCATCGTTGGGTATTCTATTCTCGAACACTCTTTGTTTGGGTCGAGCTTTGATTGATTCCTTTCGTGTTCAAATTGTCTCTTTAAATTCTTCTATCTTGATGTCCTCTTTTTTTATTTGTTTCTCTATTGTATCCCCATTATAATTAGTATTCAAGATTCTTGTTGGTTCTCCTCCTTTACCAGGCCTATAACACTGTGCGAATAGACAAGGTCGAAGAGTGGACTTAGGCGGGGCACAGAGGGGTGGAAGATTAGTTCAAAAAGTGGTGGTAGATGGCGCTATTTGTTCGTAGATGAGGGAGGTAGAGAGGCAAGAGGATTTTAAAGTCATAAAAGTGACATAAAAGTGATGTGCAGCTAATACTTGTGGAAGAAGGTGAAGAGACAGGCTCTAGGAAACAGGTAGAGAATAAAATTCCGCAATTTGGAGGTGGTGAAAGTTCTACGCATTCGAGTACGGTACGTGAAATTTTTCTAACATCTCAAGTCGAAGTTAACTGAAAAGTAACAGTATTTTACAAGACAATTTAAATTTTAAAGTATTTGATTTAAACTATGTAAACAAAAAAATATAAACTGTCATAATAATACTTTTAGAAGCTACATCAACATTAAGTTTCAAAATATCTTTAAATTAACAATTATATAATATTCTTTCAACCTAAAATATTCCATTTTTAACCATTTACTTTGAACTTTTTCAAGTAAGGAAGGCATTTCTTTGAATATTTAGCAATATTTTACTTTTCATTTAAAATGAGAAATTATAAATCAAATATTAAAAAGTAAACAATTTTAAGCTGAATTATTTAAAACAGACAGCCTTGAGTCGTTAAGATTTTAGAGTGTTATATTCAATTTTTGAACGTTACAATTTAAATGGTTCTATTTAACACATTTTTAATATCAAAGTGAAATCATTGAATTTTAATTAAACAATTATCAATTTCAAAAACATTCGAGTTACTTTAAGAGATATTTACAAGTTTTGAAAGTATCCAAACTTAATTCTAAACTGGAACAGATTCCGAAAAATAAAAAAATAAATTTGAATTTTTGAATATTTCGAAATAAATTTTTGAAGCTTTTTTAAGGACCTTTAAAGGTTTTAAGAAAATAAAAATAAAATCTTAAGTTTGCTGGAAAAATTGTTAATGATTTTTCATTTTGAAAATTAATTTTAACAGAATATTTAAACAAATTCTTCATTGTTCTGAATAATAAATGACAATTGAAGAATTATTAATTTGGAAAATATTGGATTAGTCCAAAATCTGTTTAGAAGTTTTGGAAAGATTCCAAAATGATTTGGAGCATGAAAGGTTTCAAAACCTTTAAAACACAATGTAGATTTTTGAAGACGTCGAACACAAAATTTATAGGCATTTTGTAAGGTTTTGAATGAATAAAAATTTGTATCAAAATTCGTAGATAAAGTGACAATACTTTTCTTTGAATTAATTTGAGAAGAATATTTAATAAGATTTAAAAAAAAAGAATATAGGTGATTTTAAGGTAATTTTTTTACTTTTTCAGAATTTTCCAAAAATTGTAGGAAAAATTCGAGCTCTAAGATAATAAAATAATTACTACATTCCTGGACATTTTTTTGATGTCGGTGTTTGACATCATAAAAACACTTTCAATTTCACGTAAATTATTGTAGAAAATTACAAATGTTTAAAAAAAGTACAAGATTCCACGAAAGTTGAAATATTGAAAAACTGAACTGAAAATTATGTTAAAGATACTGGCAGTTTACTGTAGAAATGTACAACCCTGATGGAAATTAAGACTACAATAAAATACAACAACATGCAATAAACTACAAAAAAGTATAAAAATTGGTCTCAATAAAAAATTTCTTTAATTTTTTGTATGTTTTTAAAACATTTTTCCACCAGGGAATGAAAACAAATATATTGAAGGGATCGTTACATTAATGTTTAATTCGATTTTTGTATTGAGAATATTTATGATTAAAGTAATTTCTAAAGTTTCACTACCTCTTTGCTCTCTCTTATGTAAAACTCTAAATTTTGAGCTATGCAGCAGGATTGCGATGTAAATTTCGTTTGTGTGGAAACTGGCGGAGATCCAGCAAATCAGGATGAGGATGAAAATTCAAGAAAAAGAGAACATGCTGAAGGTGAATAAAAGAACCCTGAAACAAAAAGACCGAAAACCACAAAGTATAACAGCCTTCGGATTTGACCTAACAATCGGCCAGTTTTCTGAATTCACGAATTAACGACCCCTTTAGAAAAAAAGGCTTTACTCTCAATTGCAGGAAGCAGGAGAGGAAAATTCCGCATGCAAGAAAAGGATCATCAGGTATGTAAATTGGATAAAAAAGTATCTTTTTCTTAGAGGGAAAAAATTGAGAAGTATGAAAGTTTGAGTTCGATGGATGTTTGGCGCTTCTTAGAAAATTTTTATAAGTATATGTTACACATCCCATTAAAAGAAACTAATTCGGGAGGATTGCGGTGAATTAACATATTTGAATCCGCCCGAATTCTGCTTTCTGATTCGTTGAAACGGTTTGGGCCAGAGCGAATTCAATGCGAGTCAATTCGCCTTAATTCGTGGTCGAGGTCATTTAGAAAAAAAAATAATAAAAATTGCATGCCTCGAGACTTGAACCAGCGATCTCAAGTGTATAAAGCCCAGAGGGCGACCAATGAACTACAGGATTCATTGATATTTATTTGCAACGGATCCTTTATGCCGAGCGCGTCGGTTACAGCTTACGAATTCGATTGAATAGGCCAGCCTTTAACTGTATTCGCGCTGGCGAATTCTGCCGAATTAGGGCTTGACTTGAAATATCGCGATTGAAATGAATTGGCGGACACTGGCAATAATTCGTGCTGACGAATTCAAATGAATTAGACCCCCTAAAAAATTTTCGCTGAATTCGGGCGATAGTTGAAGACTTTATTATTTTTCACGAATTTACACGAATTCATCACCATCTCCAACTCGAGATTGTCGCAAAGCAAGATTCACGGGGGCTCCTGGCGAATTCTTCTCAATTCGTCCCAATTGGTTTTTTTTTTTACTGGGATGGGGAGTGAACTTTCGAATATTTTCGATGTACTTTGTCAGAAAATACGATTTTTACGAATGTTTATGTTTGTCCGTCTGTAGTCTGTAGTCCGTAGGCTGTAGTCTGTAGTCTGTAGCATCGTGTACGCATGTTTGTTTACAGATGGTCTTTTATTCTGAATGAAATGGAGATGATTCCACTATACGATGCACCGCACCTAATGAAATGTGTTCGGAACAATTTGTTGGACAAAGATCTAGAGTTTGACTGTGATCCAAGAAAAGACAAAGAGGACAGAAAATTTGCTACGTGGGACCATGTTATCGCAGCTTCCGAGATAGATACGTTCAGTGGGAATAATGTTCGATACGTCCCGAAATTAACGGCGAAGCATGTTTATCCGATACGGATAAACAAAATGAAAGTCATGTTGATCATGAACGTTTTTAGTGGCAGACTCGCAGGACGAATTGATGGATTAGGGATCGTCCATAAATTACGTAAGACGTTTTTCTTTTGTTTGTATCGTTGTGTCCTTCTCAACTTCACAGCAATTTTATTTCCTTCTTTATTCAAACAAAAGAAAAACGTCTTACGTAATTTATGGACGATCCCTTAGCTGGAGGCCCAGGGGTTTTTTCTCAAAATTTTCCACAACTTTGTAGAGAAATTTAACTGTAGAAGCTACACTACATTGAAATGAGTTAACATTGAAATTTTACATTTTTTTTCAATGTGACACGTCTAACAAGATTTTGTATATTTCAGCACGATCAACGGACAACGGGCCTAAAATCATCCCGCAGGATGGCGCGAATACAGCCTGGGTTCTATCTTTATTCAACAAACTCCCAGATTTCTTTAATGGTTCGAAGATGACAGATCCTCATAGTGAGTACCGAACATTGCTTACAGATACCAGCTACTATCTGGCCTTCTTCGATGAAGCCATTGCTGTGCTCTCCAGAATGCGTTTTGTGGATAAAGAGACGAAAAACCCTAGTCCAAAACCACCGCCCTGCCTGGAAAACCTTATCAAAAACATTCGAGGATTCAAACAATTGTGGCGCAGGTTGAAGGAGCTAGGTTTTACCACTTTGAGGACAAGGTGCATCAACCAAAATCCTCTAGAACATTTTTTTTCTCTAATTCGAGGATTCAGCGCGGACAGAAAGCCGACTTTCTACCATTTTATTGGTATATTTAAGGCTTTAGTCATCAATACCATAACGAACTACCATTCAAAGCAAGCCAATCGTCTGGATGATAAAGGTAACTTTGTTTCACCGTGGCAAAGCTATTTCACGAAGGAAAATAATGTTGGAAGACCTCTTCGCGAAGTGTTGCTTGTTCATCGCAACCTACCAGGCAGTCGGTGTCTGAGAGATCCTATTCCGGAGAAAGGAAGTTTCTCAGCTAATACTTCGAAGTTAGTGAAACTTCTGAAAAAGAAAGCACCTTCTCTAAAGTCTTGTGATGAATCTCTAGCACTTTTCCAAGCGTCTGCCTCTTCATGCCGTATCAAAGAGGTGCACAGTGATATTAAGAGCATTCTGCGAAGAAGCATGCAGGAACTGTATGCAACAGTAGGCGTCAGGCACAGAGCAGCTCTTGCACTTCGAAAAGAAGTTAGGATCGAGAGTCTGTGTTGTGAAGATCACCAACAGCAAGTGCTAACGCAAATACTCCATCTGAGTATAATGCAATACATCATCTCGATTTCGGCTTATCTCGTCGCAATTCTTCGCGGAAACATCGCCGTGGACATTAAACCCGAAACGAATGCTAGCGCTTTCGTCATATCTGCGAAAGCAAAATATGATTCCTCTCTGAAATCAAAACAGCACACTTTTTCCACGCTCGCCAAGAAATGAAAAATAAATTGTTCAATAATAAGTTCTTCACAATAAGTAGGGGAAACGACCATACAGTAGATAATCTTATAATTATGTGGAAACCTGACAAAAAATGTTAACTACTTTTATTAGTATAACGTTTCAGCAAGGATACTATATTTTCTAACAAAGTTTTATTGAAATTCTATAAATAATTAATGCGTGAGAGCAAAAAATTAATTTTTAATATGAAAAAAATGTTCACCTCTTCTTTATTCATACTTATTAACTTAATGAAACATTTTTATGACATGTTTATAAATTACAATCGAAGCTTGAAGCTTAATGAACAATATTTATCAATACAAAGTGTTCTTTCTCTAATATTTATAAATATTTGAGGAATTTTTATTAGATAATACATTTTCCAACAGTAGGTAATCGGAAAATTAAAAAAAAATGTCGATGTCAAAATTGGCAGCTCTGCGACTGTCTCGCTTTTAAGTTAAAGGTTGTGTTTGTTTTGATTCGTAAAGTTTTAAAATTTAAATTATTATAAATATTAAACTAATAAAATAGTGTAAATTATTGGTTATTAAAAAGCTTATCAATTTTAGTTGTGTTATAAGGAGCCTTCGGAAAAAAAATCATTTTTAGGATTAAGATATGTAAAAATGCTGCACTTTTCGGTCATCGCAAGTCACCGAAAAAATCGACTATTTATAACTTATTTCTCCACTTATAATTTACATTGTGAAACACCAAGAATTGGATCAAAAATAAGAAACTTGAGAAGAAATTACTTGATTTTCAAGTAGGATTTATCTGCCTAAATTGTACAAACTATTGTCATTTATTGTACCATATTTTCGGATTCATTATAAGTGTAATTTTTCAACTTGTCTGCAAAAGCGAAATAAAATTCATCTGTAAATTCCAAAACACACAAATGTTTGTTTAACAATCCATACTGGCATAACAGAATATATAATTTTTAGTAATGCTACTACTTGCATGGATTTGTGCGCACGTTTGTATACATTGATGGTTTGAATATGTGGAATTAAATTTTTAGTTCAAGGTACATTAAATAATCAATGCCAAATCCAAGAAATATTAAGCAGAAAATATGTCGAAATTATTACATACACTTTTTCTGTATTTCCAGTGTGATATTTACAGAATCTTGCATATATCCTTCAACTTATTGTCCACTACAAATTTTAATGACATTTTCAAAAAGCAAGTCAGGCAAAATATACCTATAATATACGCATATTTTTAAAACTTAATTTTTTTTGCAATTTTTTCAAACAGAAATACACAGTTGATTGAATAAATAGTGGATACCAAATCAATTTCAATTTGCAAAATATGCGTGAGGTGTCTTTCACAAGAATTGCTTTTTGAAAGTGTGAATAAAATTTCTAATCGAAAATAAATTAAAGAATTGATGAGAAATTCTGAAAGTAACACACAGAAAGTACGAAAAAGATATGGGTCATTATACGTCAGGAATATCAGGATCTGCAAGTGGTTGTTCGATTTTAGGTAAACTTCGTGAAATTATAGTGTTATATAAGAGAAATTTCGGGTCCAAAGGATTTTTGAAAATTTTCAAAATTACGGGAGTTACGCCATGTTGAATTTCGGCATCACATTTTTTTGAAATATCTATATTTCTGCAACCATTGAACGAATTTGGATAAAAATTGTAGGTTTTGTAGATAAATGTATACGCTTTAAATTGAAAATTCCAAAAAAATTTTGGTTTTCAATTTTGACCAAAAAAAATGACCAAAAAAAGTTTGAATTCAGTTTTTCGTCAAGAAGGGAAAAAAATTTTCTTTTATTGTTAAGACAATTCAATTCCTTATAATTTCACCTTTAATTTGAAAAAAAAAAAAATTGATGGTGACTCTTCTAGATCACGAGATAATGGCATTTTAGTGGGACCGTGCGCTGCCACGGCGCTGCTGTCTCAGTGTCGCGCAGTGAGGGAAGAGCACATTTTTTGACAAAACCGCCCGGCACGTACCATTTATTTAAAGACTTTCAAATTTATTAAAACCTGACATAAATCGATGTAATAACTAACTAAAAACTATATTTAGTCGGTTAGATTAACCAAAAAATTGTTAATAATGCTATAAAGAAACTAATGAAAACGAAACTCATTTTTTCGTTATTTTCAATGATTAGCTACTTAAAATCCATAGATTTTGTATGATACATGACAGATACTAATGTGCAATTACAATTAGTCAAAAATAGTCGACTTTTAACAACAATTTAAACACTTTTTGTAAACAAATACACATTTCGACCATTTTTTCATGATTTTATTGCGTAATCAACTAAGCCTTTTCATAAAATAATGACA
>CAKNXH010052024.1:14873-36669 GCA_932178445.1 Andricus quercusramuli | reverse complement strand
AATAAGCTCTCCAAATTTCATCAATTTATCTGCAACCGTTTTCTAGTTATCGTGTTCACAAAAAATCGTGACATCCACACATCCACACATCCACACACACACACACACACACACACATCCGGACAATTGCTTAGAACATTGTATTAGACATTTTTAAATTAGGGAGGGTTTAATTAAATGAATTTAAAAATTTTGAAAAATGTCACCATTACAAAGCTTCCTCTATGAGGAAGCAAAAATGAATTTATAGTTGGAAAAGATAACTATTTCGTTACAACTTCGCCAATGTGGGTCAAAATCAATCTTTTATGTTGAAAATTCATTTACTTGCTTGAGGATTGCACTTTTTTTTTAAGACTCGTCTTTTCGATGAATTCGACAAATTGATTACTCGTTTTTTTAATTCAAAATTTTTTTTTCTTAACTTTAAATTGAACTGTTCCACATTCGGCATATTTGGCTCAAAATCAACTTTTTTGTCAACAATTTAACTTTTCGGTTTGATAATTTAATTATCTTATGGAAATTTTTTTTTGCTTGAAAAATCAACTTTTTTGTTGAAAATTCAACTACCAAATTTCTTTCGTGATAATATTAGCCTTTAATGTTTCGGAAATGGCATTGAACTTTATTTTTTGACCAGGGAAGAGTCACGTATTACAAGACCTTTACTTTATTTTGTGACGTTCAGTAGAAGCGCCCGCCCCCCCCAGACCTGTCTTTCTGTAGAGTGTCACGTAATATGTGTACGCTCCAACAGATTAATTTTTAACCAAACAGTCGCACTTTCAACAAAAAAGATCAAATTTCTATTAAAGTTAAACTTTTTACCCTAAAATATGGATTTCCAACCAGAAAGTTGATTTTGAACCAGATAATTTAATTGCCTACTATAACAATGCAATTTTCAACCCAAAAGTACGAATTTCCAAAAAAACAGTTGAATTGTCAAGCTGAAAAGACTATTTTGCTACAAAGAGGTTGAATTTTCAAACTGAGAAGAACAAATTTTCAACAAAAGAGTTAATTCCCAACAAAAAAGTTGAATTTTAAAGCGAAAACTATCATTTTGCAATCAAAAATAAAATAGTTGAATTTGCAGTATAGAGAATTAATGTTCAATCGAACAAAAAAGGAATTGTCAACAAAATAGTTCAATTCTAAACTAAAGAGATGGATCTCCAAATAATAGAATGAATTTTTAACGGAGTAGTTCAACTTTGAACCAAGGTTTTGAAATTTCTATCGAAAAGAATATTTTTTTAACAAAAAGTACGAATTTCCAACAAAATACATAATTTTCCAATAAGAAACTTAAATTTTCAACAAAAAACGAATAATTTCCAATCCAAAATGGAATAGATAAATTTTCAGTTGAAAGAATTATTTTTTAAGCACAAAAAAAAACAAATTTTCAATCAAACAGTTCAATCTTCGACCAATAAAATGAAAGTTTAACAAAGTAGCTCAATTTTCAACCATAAAATGTGAATTTTCAGCCCGAAAATAAATTTCCAACAAAATAGTTAAATTCTCAACCGAAAAGATGAACCTACATTAAAAAAAAATGAATGTTCAATAAAATAGTTCAACTTTCAACCAAAGAGATGAACTTTCAACTAAAAATATGAATCTTCACTAAGAAACATGATTTCTTAACAAAGTTCTTAAACCAAAATTTTCAAACAAAATAGTTGAATCCTCAAGGAAAAAAGATTAATTTTTAACCAAACAGTTGCGCTTTTTATATCAGGAAGATGAAATTTCTACTGAAGCCGATAAATCTGTAATTCAAAAAGACAAGCCGAAAAAAATAGTTGATTTTTTGTCCAAAAAAGATTTTAGTTTGACTTCTCAGCATCAAAATATGAATTTTGACCAAGAAGTGAATTTTCTCTGAAAGATTCTCGAACTTTATACAAAAAAGGATGACTTTTCAACCAATCTGTTGACATTTTAATCAAACATTTAATCAAATCAGGGTTAACGCAAAACTTCATTTGAAAAATTCCTTAATTTTAACTTCACAAATTTTTCATTTTCTCTGACCACTAATATCCATATAACACAATCTTCAACATGTAACATTTCCAATTTAGAATCTTTTATGAACGGAAAAAAAGATTTCAAATTAAAATTTTATTGTTTTCATTTATTCTCCTTGACAGTTGTTTAAAGTTATAGAAATTCCCTGACTTTCGCAAGTTTTTTTTTCAAACCCCTGACTTTTACCTGCCCAACGAAATTCCCTGCCTTTATTCCAAGTGTGTTTGCTACGTTCGTTTTTCACTCACCAAGTTTCTTTGGCGCGTAAAGTTAAATTTATATTAAATTTCTGTACAATTGCTGCCAATTATTTGTTTCATTTGTGAATTTTCAAAAACGACCTGCATGAATGAAGACCCCCCTTGAGCTATTACGTAATTTATGTACCCTCCTTGTTCTAGAAATTATTGACCCCCATTCTTATGTAAATTCAATATTGCATTATTGCATTTTTAAATGCACATAAGTTCCTGAAGAAGGATGTAATATGCATAGACCTCTTTTAAGATACAGTTAGTAATTCTGTGCACCCTTCTGTAAAATGACTAATTTTGAAATTGGAATATTCGACCGCACAGAAAAACTGGGGGTTCAGTGAGGTTGCGGTTGAAGTAAAAGTTCCTTTAGAACTTAGACTCCAAAGGAACTCCTTTTTAGGATTCCTTTTTAGTTCGTTGATACTCGATAGATGGCCATTGGCGGGTGCCGACCTTGTCAACTGCGCATGTACCGAAAAGCGTGGGCCTATTTGAAATCAGTAAATACCAGGAATAATCATACAGGTAAATATGAACAAATGTTTTTGAATTCTTCTTCAAAACAAATAAAAAATAATGATAGAAGTATCTGTCGACTTCTTTAAACAAAATTAATATCAAGGTAATATTGCAAATGTATATTATATAACTTTATTGAATCCTTTGCACACAACATGCAGGAGAACACTGATAGACAAAGTCCGAAACGAGATAATCCTCAAAAAATATGGTACAGGAGAGGCACTAGTTGACATATGGAAAAGAAATCAGTTAAGATGGCTCGGACATGTTGAAAGAATGAATGATGAACGACTGCCCAAACAAGTGGATAAAGGTAAATTAAGTGGCAGGATAAACAGACATAGACCGCCGAAAAAATGGTTAGAATCTGTAAATAAGAGAATAATCCGAAGAGACATAAGAAGCCATAAAAACGCGAGAGCTTGTATGAAAAAATGCATGGACGTGAAGGAAGCTAGAGTAGCATGTCAGGACAGAACAGTATGGCGACAAATAGTTTATAAACAGAGTGACAATAGAGTGGATGACGCCTGAAACACATGACCTTAGATACTAATGTTCGCAAGTGCGAAACCAAACAACAATTTTATGAGGCTCTTCGCTTGGGGTGATGGCTAGAGATATTGATCAGCAACCTAGGTCGGAGCAGTGTTGCGGAACGAACAAGTCATTAAAATGAATGACATAGAATCCTAGATAAATCTAAAAAACCTATACCCCCTACCTCACATTTCTCCTTTCCTCACTGAGCAAGTCAAGCCTACCCCGAGAGGGAAATGACTTGCTGGTATAATAATAATAAGCACAGATTCCCTTATGCGACTCTTACATCAACATGAAATCGCCAATGCTGCGGCGTTTCTATACCGTGCCGCAGATAGGGCCGCAGAGGAGCTTGACCTCTCATTTGATTCCAGCGACATTACAAATGGCCTAGCATCACTAACACCTCTGGTGTTCAAAAGTCGTATACAGGAAGCAGAACATACGCTCCTACTAAGAGAACATGCTCACAAACCCCTTCATGGTAAATTCTACGGTATCATACGTAGAGAAGAGCTCTCGATGGGTCTGTCCAACATGTTTCTCAGGTCTGCTGGATTGAGATCGGAGACACAGGGATTTCTTTTGCCTGTCAAGATGGCGTTATAAACACCTTAGTTTACCGCGAGCGCATAATGAATGTACCTGTAAGAAATACCAACTGCCGAGCGTGTAAGCAAGAGCCAGAAACACTTGGACATGTTCTCATTGGATGCTCTAAATATGCACGCTACTGGTACGTAGAGAGACACAATGCGGCTCTAAAAGTGTTATATTACCATCTTAGACACTTCTATGGTGTTGATCTATTGCCTGTCTTGCCATACGCCCAGAGGGAACTCGAGTCCGTTGTGGAGAATGGTGAGTGTAAGATCCACTGAAATTTCTCATTCTCCACCACTCAACGTATCAGTGCTACGAAGCCTGATATTGTACTCCAAGATCTGAAGAACAAGATCATTTAC
The DNA here is from genome assembly GCA_932178445.1 of Andricus quercusramuli. NCBI lineage: Eukaryota > Metazoa > Arthropoda > Insecta > Hymenoptera > Cynipidae > Andricus > Andricus quercusramuli. The sequence continues at coordinate 32,336 of CAKNXH010052024.1, read as the reverse complement.
GTGATTGAATTCTCGGCACCAGCCGATGGTAATATCACGGCAAAGGAGGGAGAAAAACGGGCGGAATATCAAGCACTTCTTTTCGAGCTGAGTAGGCTATACCAAGGCTACAAAATCCATCTTATAATTCTCATACTCGGCTGTTTTCGAAGTATGAGAGCTTCATTTATCAGCCAACTCAACCAGATTCCGGCTAGCCAGCATCAGGCTCATTCCATCGCGAACCGGATGCAAAAGGCTGTTCTTCTGGGATCACTCCATCTGGACCGTCAACACTGTTCCTCTTAACATGCTACAAAGATTGGTAGCTTTAAAAATGTATCCAGAGGAGAAACCTTCATCTGCAACTGTCCCGTCTGCCGCGTAAGGTCATCCGCGCCTAGAGACCTGAATCCAAGGAACAGTGTTTCCCGATGTTATCACGCGTAAATTTCCCGCTATTGCTTACCTTCTAGGACAAAAGGAACAGAAGCGGATGACGTACACGTTCCAGTTGCTTTGGGATTGGTTGCTTTAAGGAACCATGTCGTAGCTTCCGGAGTCTACAACTTCTCTCAAGCTATAATAATAATAATACCGAAGGTGTTCTCGCGTTTTCATCGCGGTAGGACTTGAGCTTTCCTCTCATGATTTTGACGGCTATGTTGGCCGTAGCATTGCTACTGACAGGGTTGCCCATGCCAGACAGACAGACAACGAAGAGGAAAGTGACTAAGAGCCCAACCACTGCCTTCACTGCGAGACTCATATTGGTTCTGAACAGTTCTTTTAACTCGGCAAACGAGAGCAGGGCAATCAACACCTATGTCATCCCTGTCGTCAAGTACTCCTTTGGGCTCATCAAATAGTCGAACACTGAGCTCGAACAATTAAACAGAATCGTCCGCGTAGAAATGAAGAAACACCGAATGCATGACAGTAATTCGGCGATTGAAAGGGTAGTTCTACCACGACATAGAGGGGGCAGGGGCATTGTAGATGTCAGGAAACTGTGTGAGCCACAAGTTATACAGTTGCGAGACTATTTTAACAGCAAGCGAGATGTTATGCTTTACAACACCATCTGTAAAGCGGATTTTGACTACACGCCCTTGAATTTGTCCTCAGAGGAGATCTTGAATATTAGGGCAGAAACCATAGAGGAATTAGAAACGCAATAGAGACAGAAAGCCATCTACGGCGAACACCCCAAAACGTTGGATCAATAATAAGTGGATAGTGAGGCATCCAATATTTGGCTGAGAAAGGGAGCCTGTACCCAGAAACGGAAGGATTCGTCATTGCGATTCAGGATGGGGTTGTCAGCGCCAGAAATGATCGGAAACACGTTTTACATCAAGACGTGGTTGACCGGTGCCGATTATGTGGAGATACCAACGAATCCATCGAGCACATTATTGATGGTTATCGCGTCATGGCTCAAAGAGAATATACGCCTTTCTATAGATACATTCCAATGCCTGTTTTATAGAACGAAGATTATATCTTATATTGGGATGTTACTATCCAGACTGATCATTACATCCGAGTCAATCGACCCGACGACATCGTGACGCGAAAAAAAAAAACGGTGGAAGAGTCTACATCATCGACATTGCTTATCCACTTAACCGAAATTTGCAGGCAACCTATACAACCAAGATTCATAAGTATAGGGAGCTGAGGCATGAAGTGAAGACAATATGGAGGAATGTGAAACATGCATCTATTCATCCTATTGTGATTTTGGCTACAGGCAATGTGCACGCAAGATCCACTGAACATCTTGAACATTTAGGAGTCAGTAGGGTACTGGTAGCAGCTTAGAGGACAGTTTTATTGAACACCTGTCGCATTGTGAGAAATTTTCTAGACCATCAGGAAGCAAGTGACTAAAAACCTGTGGAGTGGCAGATGGTAGCTCTAAAAAAGCATCCAGATGAGACTGCTATCACCTCCAACGATTGTGGCCGCTGCGTATGGATAACAGCGGTAAAATATGAACTCAAACTACACTATGCTCCTAATTTTGTACCGACAACATCAGCGCTGAAGATTTCAGATATCGTATTATATTGACTTCTAACATCCTTATACATCAGTCACTTGAGTTAGTCCGTGACTATGATGAAAACCCGCGTTCACCCAAGAATAAGATAAAAAAAATAATAGTATAGCCCCGCGCTTTTTGGTACATGCGCATTTGCGCAAGTACAAATGTCAATTTTTCATCATAACCCTGAAAATTGTCCCATTTCATGTGTACTATCTTCCTTTTAAGAATGACTCAAGTCTATAATTTTAGTTTCTTTATTAAATTTTTTCCAGTCCAATATTATTCAATCTCATTTATAGAGTAATTTTACTGCGCATCGTTAACATGTAAACTCTTGAAAGTGAGTCAAGATAGAAGTCACGAAAAGGCGCTATTAGAACGGTTTGAATACACACTTTGGGTTCCTTTTGAAGCCGTTCATCATTTTGGGTTCTTTTTCAGCAAGAGAGGCTCCTTTTGTTGCAGCTCCTTTGGAATCAAGAATCGCTTCTAATAGAAACCCCTGTTTTTTCTGGCTAGTCAGAAAAGTAAAAAATAACTGTCAATGCAAATGATCCTGGTCCAGGCTTAGGTCTACTATAGACACAGGAGATGCAATCGGTCCGGTTATCGTAAGTGCATTGTGGTCACGATAGCATCGATTATCTCATTAATTATTCATCGAACTATCATGCCGTATTAGCGTTCATTCGTATGTCGATCCCCGAGCGAGCTTTCATATGCGTATGTTCATACAACGACCGGTTGACGTTCTCTTTCTGGATCTCTTTTTTTCTGTCAGTTCATCTCTCTCACTCTTAGCACGGTGATCAGTACGCAGATGTCTCCTATCCTATCGTTGAGGAATGTCGACGAAACTGGTTGTAAACGCGGTATATAGTTGCACAGGTACGTGCAGATTACATGCGCGTTAATAACCGCGAGCAATTTCTACCCGCGCCGAGTTACATATCTGAAAGTTCGAACCTAACCAACATCTCGAGAAGAAAATACATCAATAGAAACGGAGGTGGATAATATTCATTCTATTCATATTTTCGTTCTTTTCTTCCCTGCTATCATTTCAGATTCCAATTTCAAATCGCAAATTTTCAAACCTTTCATCGCCCGGGTACAAAGCATGTAATCAATCATTGACTTTTCCGAAGTATGGGATATACTTCATCTATACTTAAGTATAGCTAAAGAATATTCCATATTTTATCTATAGTTAAGTATGGTTAAAGTGGTGGACATAAAATGGCACTCATTTGTTTTTCAACATATCCTAGCAACGGCATAAAAATAATGCATTAAGAATGATAGCGCCTCCGATAGGTATAAAAAGCTCGCGATTCTAGTGATTTCGCGAGAAAAATGAGTATTAGAAATTATTCGCGAATGTATCGCAAGAGCGGATTATTAAAATTTGAAAGTTCAAAAAAATTTGTTCAATTTTGTTTCACGAAATAGATTCCAAAATTGAGAAAGACCCATCTCTGTTTTCAGCTTGATGGGAAGCCATCACAAAACATGAAGATCTTTAATAGAAAATGTATTGGAGAGAGATCCAGGATCATCGAATACTAACCAGCATATACTATTATTATCCTAAAAACTTGAAAAGTTGTAATCAACTCAGTATTTATGTGAAATTTTTAATTTCAAATTATTTATAATATGAGGTCAAATAATTAAGGTTATGATTACCGTTTTACTTATTTGTATCTTACTTATTTCAGAAATTGCTAACAACAATTTTTGATTTTATAAAGAGCATGATTTTGGATCATTTTTTTGATGATTTTTGGATTTGGGTAACTATACTTTTCGTATACTTTAGACATACGTTTCTCATACTTTAAACATAGTTTACACACACTTCACATAATTAACCTATACTTCACAGATACAGTTACGGAGTGAGATCGGCCGGAGCATGAGGTAAAGTTATCTAGGATCCATGCTAAAATCGGCTAGGCTACAGGGTGAAGTCGGCTAGGGTACGGGGTCAAGTCGCCTAGGGTATGTTGTGAAGTCGGGTAGGGTACGAGATAAAGTCGTCTGAGGTACGTGGTAAAGTCGGACAGGATACGGAGTAATGTCAGTTGGGATACGTGTTTGAGTCGGTTAGAGTACGGAGTAAAGTCGGCTAGGGTACAGGGTAAAGTCGAGTAAGGAAAAACGTGCGACCGACGGACACCCGACCGAAACTATAAGGGTTTTTGCCTGGGGCTATGAAAGCCTAAAAATGATTTATTTGAAAGGCGATAAGCTTGAAATTTTCAATTTGGAATATCCGCTGCCTTTTCTTTTTTTCAGTAGAAACTTCAACTATTTAGTTGAAGATTAAACTATTTTGTTAAATATTCATATCTTTTGGCTGGAATATTAACTATTTTTTTTCTGGAGCTTATCTTTTTTAGTTGACAATTCAACTACTTTGATGAAAGTTAAACTACATTGCTAAAAACTAACATTTTCTATTAAAAATTGATCATTTTAGTTGGAGACTCATCTCTTTGTTTGAAAATTTAACTTTTTTGTTGGAAATTCTTTTTTTCAATTGAATTGCTTAAACTGAAAATTTAACTATTCCATATTAGGTCAAAGATTGATTGTTTTCAGTAAAAAATTCAACTATTTAGTTGAGAATTCACGTATCTTGTCGGAAATTCGTATTTTTTAGTCAAAAATTAACGTTCTTGGTTGAAAATTCATCTTTTCGGTAAAAAAGCAATCATTTTGTTGAAATTCCAATACCTTAACCGTGACGGTTTCAAAAAATAGATTTTTTGTTGTTGCGTAAATCCAATCTAGGGTATTATAGAATATAATGGTAAAGTGATTTTCCAAAATTCGAAGTCGTTGGAAAGTGACAGCAGTAAGAAGTTAAGGTGTTTAGAGCGCGCGGCCGACCGCTCGACGGGCGGAAAACAAGAGCTATTGTGTACCTTCTGATTTGTACCAGAGGCCGATTCTATTCACACGCAGATATACGCACGCATATTGAGAAAGGCACTGCTGGCCTGAAAGTCTGAAACTCAAATTGCATGTAACGGTTCCTTAGTTTTGGCTAAGATAATAAGGAAAATAAAAGTTGAATTTTCCAGATTCTCAAAAAAACCTAGTTCCGGCGATAGCCATCCACCCATAGATTAACATTCATTTTTTTTTATTTCGGATAAGCCACTCTGACAGAATCATGTTCGCCGATTACCTACCTTTTTTGTATATGTTTGCCATTCACTCAATAAAACTCGCGATCAAGATCATATTTTTGCATGTAAAAATTCAGGGTTACTACTAAAGACTGAATAAATATATAGTAAAAATTTGGAAGCTCTGTGTTTTTCAATTTTGCTACAAAAAATTTCGAAGAAACCTTTAAGACAAGGCTGTCACACGGGGTGACCCCCTTAATTAATTCTATTACGGGAGAAAAAATTTAATATTATAGAAATTGAGGGACTCATCAAAATCCAAGAAGGAGGCGTTTTTATTAGGAGGATATAATTACAACGATCGTGAAAATATTAGTATATTAGTGGGAGTTGATGAATACATCACCCTATCCAAGTACAACCCAGTCAAGCGCTTCTTAACTTTGATCATCGAACGAGAAGCCTCAAACAAATATATTATCCAAGCGGACACATTTATTATAATATTTTAAGATATTTCAAAAGTGTACATGCTGTCAATTTTGATTTATATGACAAGAAGAGAAAATTGTGAAGGGAATTTCAAATAAAATTCTGGGAATCTTTTTCATGGAATACTTAACTTTCTTTAATAATAGTAATACTGATAATAATTTCTAATAAAAATCAAAAGGAATTTTTTTTTTTTTTCGAAGAATCAACAAGAATATTTTTTTTCGTATTGCACAATTCGCATTCTTACATTCTCTAACCAACTTACCATCATGTAGCGGATGGATCGCCAACCGTTGTCACCGACTCTTGTAAGCAGAGGGTTCTTTGTAATATTGAGTAATAAAATAAGAAACATGAAATTCTTTGAATTTTGCAATTAGTAGTTCTGGGACATTTTCAAATAAAAAATAATGCAATTTTCAATGTCTAGTACTAAAAGGTTTTGAAATCTTTGAAACTAAATTCAAGGATGAACCGAAAAATGTTATAATTTTATATAAAATTCTGGAACTTTTTTGTTATAAAATATTTAACTGTCTTTGATCATAGTAACGTTGACAATAATTATTTATAAAAATTCACAAAACTATTTGTTTTTCGTATTACACAACAATTTGCATTTTTACATTCTCCAACCAATTTACCCTCACGTAGTGGATGGATCGCCAAACGCTGTCATCGACCCCTGCCAGCTGTGGGGTTTGATGTACTAATGAGGAATAAAATAAGAAACATAAAATTCTCCAGACTTTTCAATGATTAATTTATAAATATTTCATTCAAAATCTACGTTATTTGGCGATTCCGTTAGAATAAGTGCAATAAGATTGCTATGTATGTTTCCAATTTTTGAAATTACTCAGTTTCAAGCCGTTTAATTTGAAATTTTTCTCAACTTCAGTTCAAAATATTCAATATTTTAGGACATTTTAAAATGAAAAATAATGCAATTTTCAATACCTAGTTCTAAAAGGTTCAACAAAATCTTTGAAACTATATTCAGGTATGAATTAAAATTTTTTGTAATTATGAATAACATTCTAGAAATATATTCAATGGAATATTTAACTGTCTTCAATAATATTAGTAATAATAATTAAAATAATTTCTAATAAAATCTACAAAAACATTTGTTTTTTGTATTGCACAACAATTGCATTTCTACGTTCTCTCTTGAGGGAACTTGGTTGGATGCTTAAATAAAATTTTTTCTCTTCCGACTGTAAATACCCTTACTTCGAGTACGTTTCGACATACGAGGTGCGAATGCAGATTTTATCTTGAATGTGGGAGGAGGAATGACAAAGTAATTACCAATTGGATTCCAGCTCCGAACTGCAAGGAACAAGATCAAAATCTCTTATCTGCATTTACAAAAACGTACAACATGGAAAGAAAGCAATAATAATAAAGATAAGAGTCAAAATACCCTATCGCAATGTTCAATTTTCTCTGTGAGAAAATCTTACGACTTGAATTATTTGTTTCTTTGTGCATTGAATTGGAACAGGCAAATCATTATAATAAATTAGCACGTAATTAACTTATAGTTTTTCAATTATCGACAATTCACATTAAACATATTATATAATTTTTAAAACCTTATATATTAGGATCCTTTAATCTTTTGAGCGTTCAATTTCAAATCATTAAATTATAAAATAATTTGAATTGAAACCCCTAAAAATTGTATGAATATTTCGATGAATATATAGACATCATGCCTATAATTCAGTTATCTTTTTTGTTGTTCCGCAAACACTGTGCTTTTTCTGCATTCTACATTTGAGAAATTCTCTGGTCTTTTTAAAAATTCTTACACTTTTCCCTGATTTTTCCTTGACTAATTCTTCATTATTTTTCTCTAAATCTCTTATAACTGGAATGAAAAAATTTCTATTTGTGAATTTTTAATTTATTGTTCACGTGGCAGCCACAGAAATATTATCTATTCAAACCGAAATGTAACCAAAAGTTACTAATTTCTAACGCAAAGAGAGACTGAAAGTTATATTCAATTTAAAGGAATTAAGAAGAATTCGATGAAATTCATAAGCAGTTCAGATGAATTTTAACGAATTCGGGATAAGTTCATAAGACTTAAAAACAATTCAAGTTAAGCTCAGAATAATTCAGAGAGGTCGGAAAATTTAAAAAATAGAAACAAATAAATTGATTTTAATACAAAATAAATAAATTCAAATAAATTACAAAAAATATTCCAAAATCTCTTTAAATCTTTGAAACACTACAAAATCTCTCACTTCTTGTGAATAAATTCTTTGAAATCCGTTGAATTATTGGAATCTTTCAAAATTCTGTGAAAGATTAAAAATCTGTTGACATCTTTTCACATCCCTCAGAACTTTCAAGAGCTTTAAAAAATGTCTTGAAGTTTTGAAAAATGCCCTTTAAGTACTCTTTAAAATCCTTCGGAATTCACCTCACAAGATTAAAATCTATTGAAAATTTCCTAAGACATTTCCAATTATTTAAAATCTTTTGAAATCCCAAGAAATGTTTGAAGTTCTCAAAAATTCTTCGGAATATTCAAACATAGCATGAAATCTTTACAATTTTTTAAAATCCTACGATATCCTTCAATTCTTGTGAACCAATTCTTTGAAATAAACTAAAATATCATAAAATCCCACGAAATTACATGAAATGTAATATTTTTTGAAGTCTTGGTAAATTTTTTAAAATACCTTGAAAGCTTTCAGAATTTCTTGAAATCATTGAAACGCATTACCAATTTCTATGATTTTTTTCAAATATCCTAGAATCTTAAAAAATTTTGAAATCTCTTAAAATTATTGAAATCCATTGATTAATCCTTACAATCTTTAAAAATGCTCTAAAATTTAAAAAATTCTTTATAATATATGACAATATTTACTAGGAAGTATTTGACAATCTTTGAAATTCTACGATATTGCTCAATTCTTGTGAATACATTCTTCACAATCCAATAAAATATTATGAAATCCCGTGAAATCAAATAAAATCTCATGTTTCCTTAAATCCTGGAAAATGTAATAAAATACCTTGAGAGCTTTTCAAATACCCTCAAACTTTAAAAATTTATGAAATCTTTTGAAATTCCTTGAAATTTTTGCAAAACACTTAAAACTTCATGAAGCTCTTAAAAATTCTTTAGAATTTTTAAAAATACGCTCAAATCTATTTTAAATACTTTGAAATCCCTTTAATTAGTAAAGAGCTAAATTCAATGGAGGATAACCCGTGGAATAAATTTTCAAAAGAAAACCGATGTTTTTATTTTAAAAACTGACTGAAAAGTAATTTGACAAAAAAGTGACTAAAAGCTACTGTATGGCAACTCTAATTATTCTTAACAGTTACCTAAAATGCTTCCCTGGTAGGAAAAATTGTGACGAGAAAGTACAACATTTCAACGAAATTCAATTAACAAATGAAAGATTCTATAATATTGCCAGGAATTTTATTGAATTTCAACAAATTTCAACAATTTCAAAGAATCTTAAAAGTTTTAAGGTATTTTAAAGAATTTCAAGGAATTCCAAAAAATAACAAAGCTTTTAAGGGATTTCAAAGGGCGTCTTCTGATTTTATGAATTGTTCGAACTTCAGAGGGTTTTGATTATTTCATAAATTTTAACGGAATTTTTGAAGATATTATAGATTTTGAGACGTTTCACGGAATTCCAGTTGATTTTTTGCATTACTAGGAAGTTCACAAGATGTAATGGATGATTTAAATTCCAAGGTATTCCAAAGGATTTCAAAGTGTTAAGGATATTCAAAAAAAAGTCGAAGAAATATAATGATATTAAAAATTTTGAAAGGGTTTCAAGGAATATCGTAGGTTTCCGAAAATTTCGAAGGATTTTAAAAAGGTACCCAGTATATCAGGGACAGTTAAGAGATTTCAAGGGATTCCAACGGATTTATAGAGAACATAATGGAATAAATTGAATTAATTAAATTGCAAGGGACTTCTATGGATTTCTACGGACTTCAGGGATTTCAGAGATTTCAAGTGATTTCAACAGATTCAGGGGATTCTAACGGATTTCAAAATGAATTAATGCAGTTCAGAAGGTATAAACGGGTTTTAAGGAATGTAAAAAGATTGACGAGTTTTTCAGGAAATTTGAGCGAATCTCCACAAGAGATTTCAGGATTTTTTAAAAGGATTTAATGGATTTCAAGCGAGTATATCTTAAAAAATTCAAAAGGATTCCATGAGATTCTATGGGAGATGTATGTTCTATATCAGATAAAAAAAAATTTAACCTTTGATGTAATTTAAAAAACTTGCACGATAATGTTTTCCTAATATTTTTCAAAATGTATCCTACTATTGATACTACATATTTAAAATTTAAAATGAGTCCGAAACCTGCCATTTCAACCTTGAAACTCACAATTTTTCAACTATTTGCCTGTGGCACTATTTGTTTTTAGGGGGTGGGTGTGGCGAAATTATCAGTTCGCACTGACTGCAAAAAAGGCTAATTACAGCTGTGCTATTTTTAGCACGTTTTGCTTAGATCTCATAGTAGGGAACTGCTAATGTGGCATTTATCATTCAAAATACAAAAGGTGTTTAATCTGGCATGAAGACCTGTGAATTTGGCTTCACAGGGAAAAATTAGCATTTAGCGGCCATTCAGGTGGTAGTTACGAGACATCTTATACACGCACAATGCGAATACAATGAGTTCGAGACTTGTTTATCGCATGGCACGTGTAGCGGTACCGGTACCATTTCCCTAACACGGCAAAACTTGCCATTTAAGCCTCCCCTCCTTCCCTTAAATCCCGAGAATTCAATAAACACCCACGGGGTTCGCTCAACGCAACACCGATATTTTCCATGGCGCTAATTTACATTTACCGAGTCCCGCAACGTACCTGCTGTTGTACCGGAAGCGATAACTACAAAAGAAATAGGTGCCTGCACAAAAGCATTCTACAGATTTCAGATTAAGCACGTGAATATTTTAAGTACTTCGATTGCGTAATTACTTTTAAAGACTTTAAATTTGGGCGAAGCTCGCTTGATCGCTGGTGACCTGCTGGCTCTACCCCCTCCACCTAATTCCACTCATTAGCGGATGGATCGGCAGAAGCTGCACAGTGGCAGGAATCAGGAATTTACGGTTCATAATCCACTACAGCCCACAATTCTTGACCGATTTTGATTTTTTTAGAAATTCTCAGAATTAAATCACGCAGAACGACTTCTGGCTGAACTTTTGATTTCACCCTGTGGAATTTATTATTTGAACAAATAGAACGTCAAAATTGGATATTCTATGAATATTATTTGGTTTCTCTGAAGAAAAGACTTGAGAGTAGTCGTTATCCATCATAATTTTGGCAGATGCACCTCAGGAACATAAATATTCAGTTTAGGATGTAGGACAATTGTTATAAATAATTGATGTAAACGGTTATTTTCATAAGGTGCCCAACAGCAAGAAAAAACTTTACCTTGATTAAAATTCAAATAAATTCTATATTATAATAAATAGCTGCAGAAAAATAGAAATGTTGAATACTTGTATTGTTATTAACAATATTATGAACAGATGACGAAATGTAGCGTTTTCCATCGGAAAAAATTATTTTTTCAGGTGAATCATGTGCAAATATGTCAAAGATTACATTCGATCAAAAAAGTACCAACTGACAATTGTCATGGTAATTAACATTATTTTGAATAAACAGTCATCTATGGCAATTTTACGTTCACATAAGCGGTTTTTTCGCAATGATTATATTAGTGCATCTTGATAATGTTACTTAAATAAGTTACTTTGTCAGTAATTCTTGATTAATATTATTATAGAATAATAATAGAAGATGCATATTGCATAAGTTAAAAATTCAACTGTTTGATAGAAAATTGATGTATCTGTTATAAAGTCTTCGTCTAGGGAAGAAAATTAATCTTTTTTGTTGAAAATTGAACTATTTGTTGTAACATTCACATATTCTATCAGAAGTAATTTGTTGGGTATGAAATTATTCTTGTTTGTTGAAAGTTCAACTTTTTGATTGAGAATGCAACTACTTTGTTAAAAATTAGCTGTTTAAAATTAGCTTTAAAACTTACTTTTTTGTGGAAAATTCATCTTTCATGTTAAAAAGGTCATCCTTTTCGGTTGTAAATTTATCTTTCTTGGTTAAAAGGTAACTTTTTTGTCAAAAATGCAATATATTTCAGCTTGAAATCTTAGGAATTTAAAGTGTCTCTATTGAATTCAATATGTTATCCACATTTATTTTAAATAAAAGAATTTATAAACTTTAAATTTCTGTTAAGCCAACGGCTACGTTACTTTCGGGAAAGAGGGGAAGGGCAAAAGCCCAGAATTGGTAACATAGTTAACGAATAGCCAGCAGCTGGAAAAATTTTCCGTGTGACAATAAATTGGCTTGGTGCCGCCAGGCCTTCAAAAGAAAGTACCCTGGCGGCGCCAGACCTTTACTACACCACTGAATAAAATTATTTAATTTTTTTATGACAATCGTACATTAATTAATTATAAGAAACTGTAAACATTTAAAAGAAAAAAATAATCAGGAAAAAGAATGACCTTAACTTTGCAGAGTTCTCGCTGCTTTCAACAATACGTAACGTTGAACAGAGTGTTTATCGTTCGATCGATTGAGGTCTAAACTCTGAAGGAATGAAACTTCCTGTTCTCGATTTGTGAAAAATGTTAATCGATAAAACCAACTAGAGGCAAAATATTATCTAAATACGATTTCCGATTTATTGATTGTTCCCTCGGTTAACATTGATATTTATTATAATTGGTTGCAAATAAACGTTGTGCATAATGCACTGTTATGATTACTCGCTGAAAGACTAGATTTCCATTCATTACTTATAAGTTGGACTAGAAACACGTGTTTTCCGGATGGTGCGAAATTCAGATTAGATTCTGTTGAAATAATTCTCAACTTTCTGTGCGTAGGCTAACCATCAGATTGGTGAAATTGTACATTTCGTTACAGCTTACCTAATTTTTAATTAAGGTTAGATCTGTTAATTATAATATATCTGACAGATGAAAGTATCACACGCCTCGGACTCATTTGAGCATTTTAAAATAGTGCCAATAGTAACATAAATTTGAAAAAATTCTAGAAAAATAGTGAAATGTCATTTTTTTTTATTAAATTGAGGGGTTCACTTTTCTTGAAAATTCTGGTATAAAATACACCTCCCCCATTAAATCACGCAAAATTCTTTAGAATCTTTAAAAATACTTAGATGACGTTGAGTACATTTTTTTATGATAAATTTAAAAGAAGTTTGCGATATTTTCGAGAAATGCCCCTGCAACGGTACAGTGCAATAATAAATTAATAGGATCGAAAATTACATTCAAATTTGAAATTTGACACCCTCACCCATATTCCCCTTCTTCCCCTTTCCAAAGAATATCTGTTTTTCTCGTGTTTTCAAGAAAAATCACATTTTTAAACTTTTTTTTGATTCCACTATTTGATTGATAATTTAATTATTTTGTTAAAAATGCAACTATTTTGTTAAAAAATGCATCACTTTCTGATAAAAAAGTTCAAAAAAATTGGATGAAAGTTGAACTACTTTTTTGAAAATTTATTGATCTTTTTGGTTGAAGATCCTCTTTGAAAATTTAACTATTTCGTTCAAAATCCGTTCCATTCAGTAAAGAACTTTTTTCAACTGAAAATTTAATTATTCCATTTCTAGCTAATATTCTGTCTTTTATAATTCATGGAGTTAACTATTTGTTCAAAAATATATCTTTTATAGTTCAAAACTTGTGTATTCTGTTGAAAATTCGTATTTTTTGGTAGAAACTTAATCTTTATAGTTAAAAATTAATATTCTTCAAAAATCCACCTCTTCGTCCAAATATTTAACTTCTTTGTTGAAAATTCTTATTTTTTTATTGCATTCAACTGCTTTCGATTTGAATCAAAATCTTTTGTTGGTTTAAATATCAATTACACTTGTTGTTGAGTACTCATCATTTTTGTTTAAAAATTCAACTACCTGCTTAAAAGTTTAATCACGTTATTGTAAATCAACTCTTTTTTGAAAAAAATCATCATCTTAGTTCAAAATTCATCTTTAGAGTGGAGAACTTAACCAGTTTTTGTTAACTGAAAATATAACTTTTCCATTTTTGATTGAAAAATTATTTTTTCAATTGAAAATTGATGTTTTCCATTTGGAAATTCCACGATTTGGTTGAACATTCATTTATTTCATTGAGGATTCAACTTTTTTGTGTGGAATTCGTCTTCTTTGGTAGAGTTCAGCGGTTTTTCATTTCAAAAAATATTAATTTTTGGTGGACATATCATGCAATGCAGGTTTCGTTGAGAATTCATGTTTTCGGTTTGAAAATTCAACGATTTAGTAGAAAATTGAATTATATAGTTGAAAATTCCTCTTTTAATTTGAAAATTCAACTACTTGGTTGAAAATTAAACTATTTATTTAAAAAATTGACTACTTGGTATAAAACGAAATTATTTTTTTTAAACTCATAGTGTCGGGTGGAAAATTCAACTGCAATGTGGAAAATGTATGTATTTTGTTGAGAATACGTCTTCTTGTGTAGAAAATTAGTCATGTGACTTACAGGTCTTTTGTTTCATGGATTACTAATTCTACTGACATGCTTTTTATAAACTATTTGTCGTCATACTTTTCTGTCTTGGCACACTTATCTAGCTTCCTTCACGTCCATGCATTTTTTCATGCAAGCTCTCCTGTTTCTATGGCTTTTTATGTCTTTTCGAATCTAGTCATTCACACATTCTGACCATTCTTTCCGCGGTCCGTCTCTGGGCATACTGCCATTTACTTTACCTTCATACACTTGTTGTGTTAGACGTTAGGCGCGGTACAGGACTTTTGCATGAGGAATGAATCCATAAGAATCGTCACGTTACTCGTCACGCGAGTAGTAGTAGCGCGAGCGGGCTGTGCGCTTGTATTCATGGAATGCAAGGAATTCGTGGAATTTTCGGATTTCCAAGAATTCAAGAAATTAATGGAATTCCTCCAAATCATGGAATTCCATGAATTCGCTGAATGCCTAGAATTGGTTTAATTTCGTGAATTCATTGAATTTCATAAATTCATTCCACTTAAACATTCATTCGAAGTTTCACTTCTAACATGCGTTTCTTACACATTTTTTCAACATACTATTAAAATAGTTGGAGCGTTAAAAAAAATTGTCGAAAAGTGTCAATGGTTGCGTAATTACGAGTCCTGGTATCACCAATTGAGTTTTGAATGAAAGTGTGAAAATGGATTAAAATTGATTCATCTCGCCACAAGCAAAATTCACGCAAAGAGCTGAATTTACTGCCCTCGCAGTTTAAACGTCAGGTAATTGAAATTTCACATTTATGCCGGTGGAGGTGTAAATATAATTAAAAATTAGGCTCCGAAAGCAATATTAAATTTCGTCGATGAGTGATAACGGTGAAAGATCGCTTATCGATAAATCACTTGGGGAGGATAATGGTGATGGAAGAGAAATGTGGCTGGTTATTGGCGCGTGTTGTACAGAAGGCGGCAAGAAATAAATAAAGAAAGCGATGATAAAAGCCGAAAGGTAACAATTACGAGTCGACTGAGGCGATGACGTAGGCGGAGTATTTAAGGAGATGGTAAAGAGGATCTGCGGAAGTGTGTCGCCAGGAAGAGAGGACCGGCAAAAGATAAAAAACAAAAAATAAATAAAATAAGAAATAAACATTGTGAATCCAACACGTGCTGCATTCTCACGAATTCATCAATCATTCCTGAGTCCGCTTTCTTCAGATTTTTCGTTGTTGATAAATTGTATACGATTTATATATTTTTTATTTTATTATTTACATTAGTGGGGGCCATTCGAAAACTACGAAACGTTATTTTGAAAACTTTTTCACAGAAAAAAGTAAGAATAAAATTTTTTGCAGGAAATTTTTTAGAGCGATGAAGTTCTGTTCAGCCAGCTTCGTGTCCTTCAAAATACATGTGTTTGTCATGGAAAAACAAAAGAAAGTTTAACCGATAATTGTGTAAAGTTTATCCTGTGAAGTTAATTTTTGTTGCAAAGAATCTTTCGTCGGCAATCGATGCAAAGTTTATCTTCTGTTTTTTTCTGTGGTAGTAAGGGAATTTCTTCAAGGTTTTAAATGAGTGATACGTTTATTTTATACAAATGAAAAGTTTATTTAGTTTTGAAGTATTGATCGTGTTACATTTATCAATATCCATGGTTCAAACGAACGTTGCAGATTTTCGAGCAAAACAGTAAATTATTCTATGGAATCTCCTTGAATGATTCCCACCACAATGCAAAGTTTGACCCCCCTGATTGACGTCAAAAATACAAGACTCCCACCCTTCTTTTGAGTCAAACTATTTTCTTCGATTTTATTTAATAAACGAAATACATGGCAATCATAACAAAATAGTTGAATGTTAAACGCTAAAAATTAATTTTCTACCAAAAGAGATGTACTTTCAACAGAAGAGTTTCCAAGCTGAAAAAAAGCTAAATAGTTGAATCTTCAGGGCAAAAAGACCATTTTTTTAGAAGATAGTCAAATTTTCAATTGAGAACGTTCATTCTAAATTTTTTTTTAAATAAGATGGTTTTTGAATTAAAAAAGACAAATTTTCCACAAAACAGTTGAATTTTTAAACGAAAAAAATGACTTTTAACAAAAAGTTGAATTCGTAACCATACAGTAAAATTTTCGACCTACAAAGATGAATTTTCATCCGAATGATCAAATTTTTCCAACAAAAAATATTCAATTTTAACAAAAAGCAGGATCATTTTGAATAATGTCATGATACAAAAACCTCAATTATTCGAAAAAAAACTAGAAGAAGTGGTAAAAAATCGTGTTTTACAACAAAAAATGCCATATTCCCATGTTCTGTTCCATTGCAAAAAGGTAATAGGAGGGTTTGAAGAGGACATAATGGAAGATCGAAAAAAAAATACTTCTAACATATTCTTTTTAAAAAGTGTATTTATTGAGCAGAATGAAAATCAGAAATTCTACACACACATGGGTCTCTGAGACCCTTGACAAAGTTTGGATGATTACAGTTTAAGCCTCTTGGGTGAAATGACACGCACAACCACTTGGGTCGATCGGCAGAAACCTAAACTGAATTTACATTGATGGGAGAAGTACTTTTTCGAAGAATTGTGGAGGGGAGCAACAAAAGTCACTTTCTCGCTGGGTCTGTCAGACCCAATGTGCGGTTCTAGGATTAAATTTTCAAGCCAAAATGACGAAATTTTCAAGAGACAGTTTATTTTTTAATATAAAAGGATGAGTTTTCCTTCAAAACAGACGAATGTTTAACAAAGCAGTTCAATTTTTAACAAGATAATTTAATTTTTAACAAAGGAAGATATAATTTCTACCAAAAGAGATGAATCTTCAAACCAAGAAGGCAAATTTCCAACCCAAAAATGCGAATTCTCTATAAACAGTTGAATTTTAAAATCAAAAAGACCAATTTTCTACAAAAAAGTCGAATTTTCAACAACAAAAAAATCAAGTTTAAACGAAATAGTTTGATAATGAGTATATCTTATGCTTTTCGTTCTACTGGTCGTTTATTATTTCACAAAAAGCGTGTAAAAGCTTTTCGTCCTTCGATGAAGGACCTCTTCAGTACAATTATTTTATGTCAGTAATAAAACCCATCATCCCAGGCTATCAAGAAAAATATTTAGTTGAAAAATAATAATAATATAGAAT
>CAKNXH010052024.1:0-10732 GCA_932178445.1 Andricus quercusramuli | reverse complement strand
CTTTGAATTCTCTGAATTCCGTGAATTCTTTGAATTCTCTGAATTCCTTGAGTTCGCTGAGTTCCTTCAATTCGCTGAATGCCTCCAATTTGCTAAATGCCTTGCTTTCTCTGAATTCCTTGGATTCGTTAAATTTGTTGAATTCTCTGAATTCCTTGAATTTGTTGAATTTTTTGAATTCCTTGAATTCGCTGAATTTCTAGAATTCGCGGAATGACTTCAAATTTGCTGAATGTCTAGAATTCTCTGAATTCCTTGAATCCTGGCAATTCCCTGAATTATCTGAATAACCTGAATTCTCTTAATGTTCTGAATTCTATTAATTCGTTGAATTCGTCGAATTCTCTGAATTCTTAGAGTTCGCTGAATTCTTTGAATTAGCTTAATGCCTTCAATTTGCTGAATGCCTTGCTTTCTCTGAATCCCTTGAATTCTCTGAATACCTTGAATTTTCTACATTCCGTGAATCCTTTGAATTCTTTGAATCCCTTCAATTCTCAGAATTTCTCGAATTCTTTCAATTCTCTGAATTCCTTGAGTTTGTTGAATTTCTTGGATTCGTTAAATGCCTTTAACTCGCTGAATACCTTGAATTCTCCGAATCCCTTAAATTCTCCGGATCCCTTGAATTCTCTGAATGCAAGAAATTCTCTGAATTCTTCGAACTCTCTGAATTACTTATATCCTCTGAATTCCCTGAATTCTCTGCATTCCCTGGATTCGTTGCATTCTCTGAATTACTTAAGTTTGTTGAATTGCTTCAATTCGCTGATTGCCTCCAATTTGCTGAATGCCTTGCTATCTCTGAATCCCTTGAATTCTGTGAATTCTTCGAATTTTCTGAATTCTTCGAATTCTCTGAATTCCGTGAACTCTCTGAATTACTTAAGTACAACCCTTACGTAAGGACATAGACGTGCACAGTTGGGCAAGTGACATCTGTGCACGTGCACAGTTGGGCAAGGGACATCTGTGCACGTGCACAGTTGGACAAGGGACATCTGTGCACGTGCACAGCTGGGCAAGTGACATCTGTGCACGTGCACAGTTGGGCAAGTGACATCTGTGCACGTGCACAGTTAGGAAAGTGACATCTGTGCACGGTGAAGTGCACAAGAGTCTATCTGTGCACGTCTAAATTTCGACGTGCACAGTTGTCCAAGTACCATCTGTGCACGTGCACAGTTGTCCAAGTGACAACTGTGCACGTCTAAATATCGACGTGCACAGTTGTCCAAGTACCATCTGTGCACGTGCACAGTTGTCCAAGTGACAACTGTGCACGTCTAAATATTGACGTGCACAGTTGTCCAAGTACCATCTGTGCACGTGCACAGTTGTCCAAGTGACAACTGTACACGTCGAAATTTCGACGTGCACAGATGGGCTCCTGTGGTCTTGGACGTGCACAGATGGACGTGCACAGTTGTCCGTCTGGCCATCGACGTGCACAGTTGGGCACGTGCAAAGTTGCTACGTGCAAAGTTGTCCGTCACCCATATGAGGAATTACAAAATTTAGCTGATTCACAGAAACGGGATTCTCATATTAAGGAAGTAATGGATTATGCAGATTCCTCTCGTTATCGAAAGCAGTATGTGTTGAGAGATGTTTTATTTCAGTACAACTAGATTATCAATACGTGGGAAGTGGTTATTGCTTCTAAACTAACACTCAAAATAATTGATTGTGTACAGTTAATGCTGGGCCATCCATAAGTATATAAAACGACTATCTAAGACAATTTTACTATTGGAAAAAAGTGAATCAAGACATTAAGAAGCATGTGATTTCCTGTGATCTGTGTCAACGGGTCGAATGTCCTAACATAAAAATGTAAAGGGCGTTCAATTTATATGATATATATAGGATTATATATACATATTAGATATATATAATCCGAAAATGTATAAATCATGACAGGCTTTATTATAATATCTTGTATATTATGTATTTATGAGCTTTTTATATTGTTATCATCGTAAGCAGAGTGATATACCGATTTGTAAAATATCCACTATTGAAGTTATGATGTATGATCTCCCGTGCAGAAATTGTCCAATTTGGTCCCGATTTCCGATGTGGCCCAGATCGGGTTTGCCACATTGTGGCTTTCGCATGGCTACTCTTGTGACTCGGTTCGGAACCACATATCGAGAAAATACCAGCTGTATACAGTATACAATACGGCTCGGGTTTAAGTGTGATGTGATTTCAAAAATAATGAAAATATTATTTATTTCGGCATAATGCCAAAAACAAAAAGTACCCTACGGGTACGGAAACACAGGTCAATTGCTGCCATTCCCTACTTGCGCAATGAAGATGAAGGTAAGTAGATTTATTATAATTGGTCAAACCAACTTAACCTAAAAATAAATTTAAAATAATAAGTTAAGAGTACTGTATAAACATTAACTTGAGCGTAGGAACGTTTGCAGAGGTTATGTTTGGGATTCCACTTGGCTTTATTGTATTACGTAATTTTTCTCGATGATCGTCAGAATGTTTTAGGTTTACAAGATTGAAATGGTGAAAATAAAAAATAGCTAATCTACTCCAAGTCTGTTTTACTAATAACTTTTACTAAATAACAAGTGATTACAGCTACTGACGATGAAGACTAAGAGGGAATGGAAGTTCCTAATGAGGAAAGGATTGAAGCTCCGATTCAAGCAAATGCAGAAGTTGAAATGGAACCCGTAAACCTCCAGCAAGTCGAAGAAAATCCTATTCTAAATTTTAATGTCATACAAAATGAAGAAAATCCTATTGATATATGTGGGTTTTCTAGTAACGTAGATTCAGGTACCAAACTTTAAACATTTTGTAAAAAACCTTATTTAAAGAAAAAAAAATAATAATTATGTACAGAGACGTGTGTTATTAAGGGCCTTGGAATCAGGACCTAACATCAAAAGTGAATTGTCTTATTTTACTCCATAAATACCCGAGTAAGTTTTGTTCAGATACTTAGGGCCTATTCCTGCTTTGAATCAAATCTGATTTCGGAGTGAAAAAGTGGCTAATTTCAATAGTTTTTGTGTCAAACGTTTTTTTAATGCTCGAGTTAGAATAAAAAAAAAAGGTTTTACGCAAAAGCTATTGAGATTAGCCAACTGACTTGAATTTTTAGCAGACTTGAATTCGAAACAGGAATAGGCCCAAATTATCTAAAAAAGATTTAATTGGATTTATGAAAAAATAATTGTATGGCTAAGAATAGAAAAATAAGAGGGGGCTGGTCTGGGCCAGATCCGACCGTCCTTATGGATGCCCCAGTCTGGCCCTGATCAGGTTAGGCGTTTCATTTCGAATCTGGCGCTGGTAGGATTGCCCGACTGGGCCCACATTCTGCCAGATCTGCACCCGACCCGCGCCACGCTGAAATTTCTGCACGGACTTTGTACGTGTCTAGAATGTTTCTTCATGCTTATGACATAATTGTATTCGGTCATAAGCAAGGGGGATAATGAAGCGAGTTTTTATTATTTTAAAATTTTGCGCCAGTGACAGAAATTACGAGTTTCTAGAGCTTCTAGATTTAGTCCAATCAATTTAAATCTTCACGGTATTGATTATTTCATACGTGCGCCAATTACTAGTGGTTATTTAAGTTGTGGTAAGGCAAATTTCCTCGACTCCAATATTATTGGATGTTAATCATATGTGAAAATCAAGGAAAGACCCTCTTTGTTTAATTGAGGCGATACCCAAAAAACCGTAAACTCTCGAGACTGAAATTTCATCCTGAAGCATCGTCGTGATCATTTGCCATTTCGATGATCCCCAGGTAGTCTGATTCGTGCAATTCGACTCTTCGACACTAATATCGTCAGGGTATTAAATTTTCAATGTTTTTTGTTATCTCCATTTGATCTGAACTCGCATATTTCTTTTCATGAAACTTTTCTCATTTTCACAATCACTTGTTAGCTCCTCTTTTGCGACATTTTATAAAATTCTATAATTATCTCTCACGACTTTTCCATTTACATATTCGATTCTGAACTCGATTTTTAATTATTTAAATGATTTAACCGTTGATGTATCAAAAAAATCTCGCTCAATGAACAATTTTCATATTTAAGTATGTGAGTGTACGTATGCCTGTGAATATTCGTGTCTATACCTTTATTGATTTTGACGTTACTATGACCAGCTATAGGAGTATATGAATATATTTTGGATTTCTTGCTCGTATTTCTTAACGCTTTAATCTCACTCAATCTGCCTACATATTTTTTTCTGATTCTTGTATGTTCATTAAATATAATTATTAATGATTTGACCAGTATGATAATTTCAAGAGTATGTCTAAACACTTTTTTCAATATTTCAAGATGACGCTCGATAGTCATAGTAGTGAACGATATGTCGTCCACGTAAGCGACGACATCGACAGAATAAATTGGATCTCTAAGCACATCGTTCACAGAATCTTGAAATCGTGATCGGGCAGTGTTCAATCCGGTAGGAACGACATTGTATTCAAGCTGCCCAAGCGCGGTTACAAATTACGTGTATTCTCGAGATTCTTCCCCAACAGGAATATGGGAAACCCATCTTTCAGATCTACGCGGCTAAAGAAATTTTTATTTGCCAGAACATCAATTTGATCTTTAATTGAGGGCAACGGGTAGTTGTTCTCAACTATTGACGATGCGATAGTCAACACATATTCGGGTTCCACCATTTTTTTACGCACCAAACCTACAGGAGAAGCAAATTCGGAATTACTGTCGGGGTAAAAATATTTGGTCTTGATTTTGTCTTGAATGTCTTCAATATGTCTTTAGGACCATGATGTCTGGTTCCGTCTCACCAGCTAGACATTGGAGATATACAGACTTTGCTTGCATTTATGACTGTTGACTGTGCCGAGACAAGACCAGGTTGACTTGTTTCAAGACAAGAAGTGTAAGTCCTGATAAATATACCGAATTGCTCTTAAAGGAAATTATATTGCCAATTTGTGGCTTTAACATTTGCCAGGGTCAAAAGTAATGAAGTTTTAGTTTGTAAACTCTATTGTCCATTATACTCAAACCTCTATAAACTATGGTCCCCACCGGCAGGGCCTGCCATTTTCAGGAATCAGGTAGCTAGGTGAAGACCAAGCAGTTGACATCTGCTGAGGATTAAAATTTTACAACTGATAAAACTTGTAATTTTGTAATAAATAATTTTTAAATAAGAAATTCGGAACCTGCCTGTCTCAGCAACTGCAGGCATATACAATTTTTGACGGAGAGATTAAAACTGTAATTTTCTAGAAGTATCTGGTGAACTGTTGGAGATAGGAAAAAATGTACAACATTTTTAGATTGGCCACCCAAACAACATAATTATTGCAGATAAATGAAATTATTAACACATAAACAATGAATACCATGAAGATAAATAATATAAACAATCTATCAAGTTTAAAGCGGATTAGTGATGACCCTTAAGACATCAAAAACAAGTATGGTTCTGTCTCACGATCTAGACATACAGAATGACTTGGATTTGTCATGGATTGGTCTTAGCCGAGACAAAATCAAGACCAAATATTTTTACCCGGGTGATTCTAATCTGTTTTGCATCAAGACTTTTGGCTTCTCTGGTCGTTCAGATTGAACGGATTCATCCAAGAATAATATCTTAAATTTTTGTTGATCACACAATGAAATTTTCGGATTAATGTTTGAACAATGAGATTTTCTATAACTAATTGCATTTTTTGAATTTTCAAAATCAAAAAGCTGAAATATTAGGCAAAGGTAGTGTAGTTGATCTTTTATTTAGGACCATGTTAAATAGAAAAATGAATTATCTGCCAACTTCATTGTGACCAAATAAATGAATTTTCTAGCAAAGTGTAGAATTTTCAAGCGAAAAAGGCGAATTTTTTACAAACCAGTTGAATTTTCAAACCCAAAATATGGATTTTAAACGAAAAAGGTTAATTCTTAACCAATTAGTTGAATGCTCGACAAAAAAGTTGAATTCTCAGTTAAAAAGATTAATTTTTAGCAAAAAAAATTTCAACCCAAAATTACGAATCTCCAACAACAATCAAATTAACTTTTGAATGAGTAGTTCAACTTTCAATGAAGTCGTGGAATTTTAAATCTGGAAGGATGAATTTTCAGAGCAAAATGTAGTTGTTGATGTTTTATAAAAAGATATTTGAATTCAAAATAAAAAACATATGGATTTAACTTAAAGAAAAACGAAGTTTCAACATAATAGCTAAATCCTCAACTAAAAAAGATTAACTACCAAAAAGGATGAATTTTCAACAAAATAGAAAAAATTGTAACCAAATAGACAAATTGTCTACAAAATTGTTGAATTTTTAATCTGAAACACACAAATTTACCACAAAACAGTTGAATTTTCAAAAAAAAGTTAATTTTCAACCGAAACGGATTAATTTTTATCCATACTGTTGCATGTGCAACCAAAAAAGATCCAATTTGTACAGAGAGAGGAGAATTCTCAACCAAAAAAAAAATTTAGTCAAGAAAGAAAAATTTTTTAAACAAATTGTTGAATTTTCCAGCAAAAAAAAAAAGAGTTTTCAACAAAATAGTTTAATTTTCAACTAAGAAGTATGACTTTTGAACAGAATTGTTGAATTTTGAACAAAGTAAATCAATTTTGAACCAAATAATAGAAAATTTTAACCAAAAAATATGAATTCTCAACTGCGTCCGAGGTTTGTTACCACTAAATCAAAAATGATGAAAAATTATTTTTAGGAATTAAGTTAGCATTAAATAATAAGTAATCAAATTTGGATTCTGGATACACGTTTTTGCTGAAATTTAATAAATTTTACTATTTCAAATTGTAAATTGTGCAAGAAAAATTGCAAACGCGGCTATTTTACGTTGTAATGTTTACTAAATACCACAGAAAATGCGTTCACAATTTAAATTATGCATGTTTAATGTAGCCATTTAATTTCTTCGTAACCAAATTGCAGAATAAAAATAAAATGTTTCGAACTAGTAAAGACGTGGATGTAAATTCAAAGCCTTTCTTAATATATGACATAAAATCATTATTCCTATTATTTTATAAAAGTTCATTTTATTAATTAGTTGAACAACAAAATAACAATAAAATGTTATTGTATAGCCATTTAATTTGTGTTTTAATGCTCTATATTTGGTTTCTCCTAATTACCTTAGACGCATCAGGCGTTTAGAAGAATTGTTAAATATTCTTCTGAATGCCTGAATAAACCAGGCACTTGGAAGCCTGGTAAAAATTTCGTTCTAAATTCTTCTGAGCTCTGGCAGTTAGCTGAATGCCTAAAACTTCTGAATGCCTAAAACTTCTGAATGCCTACGACAGCTATATGTCTTGATTGGGGGTAATTGAAGATTTGAACAAGTCGAATTATTTTTACTCGGGGTGACGTAATTGATGGCCGACGTCTCTTCTAAAATTATTAAAACTTTAAAATAGTTGTCGAGCAGCTTGACTTAAAAAAAAACATTCAAAACGACCCAGGGAATTCGGAAATGAAATTTATTGAGAGAAATAGGTTATGCACTTTTGAAGGATGTATTTGTGAAGGAGTATCAGCGAGTAGATAAATATTCGCATATTCACATTATGCGTCGGCCCACGCGGTCGCGCGACCGCCCCTTTAACATCGCGGTATTCGCGTGATTTATGAAAGCGTCGCGTCAGTTATATTTAACATCATGTTCGCCATTGAAGACATGCCTTTAGGGTTGTAACCGAACAAGAACGCGAATCGAGGCGAAGTGCAATGTCGTCCGATGCGTAAGAACAGGTAGGCGAGCACGTAATCGCTCGTATAAGTGCGATAGATCGAAGCGACAAAGCCCGCATTGCTATTATGCATTGCCCTCCCTTCCGCAAAGGAAACCGCTTGTAAATCCTACCTTGACCGACCGCGACGCGACGGTGCAACGACCACTTTTTTATCATTATAAAACACAATTACCTCATGCGAAAACATAATCAGACTGTCATCGATCTACAGACTGACACCTCAGAATGAATTGCAACATCTAACCACTCCTAAAAATGCGGTCCACCGGAGAATGGATTATGCCAGATTATCTCGGATTAGATGGGATAACCTGTACACAAAAAATTACTCTAGATTATCTAA
This sequence comes from Andricus quercusramuli, assembly GCA_932178445.1. NCBI lineage: Eukaryota > Metazoa > Arthropoda > Insecta > Hymenoptera > Cynipidae > Andricus > Andricus quercusramuli. The sequence goes on along the minus strand of CAKNXH010052024.1, from coordinate 2,589 downwards.
GATTACTTCGTATTGAATAGGATTATTCTGGCTCATATAAAATTATGGTGGATAATTCTACCTAAACTAGGATCACGCGATTTTTCACGAAAAAAGAGTTATTTTGAATGAAATTTTTGAAATTTCAACAAAATATAGGAGCTTCTACCCAGATATTTCAATGTTTCATAACAAAATATTAATTTTCAACGAGAAAGATTAACTTTCTGCCAAAAAAGATGAATTTTTGACAAAATACATAAATTTTTAACCAAGTATATAAGTTTTCTACTAAAAAAGATTTCAACCAAATAGATTTCAACCAAATAGTTAAATTTCCAACTAAAATGGATAAGTTTTCAACCAAAAATGAAATAGGTAAATTTTTAGTTCAAAAAATTACTATTTAGCAAAAAATATGAATTTTGAACAAGTTAAATTCAAGAAAAAGAGACAAATTTTCAACAAAATAGATGATTCCGCAACCATTAAGATGAATTTTCAACAAAGGAAAATAAATTTGCAATCAAGAAAAACGAATTTTCAAACAAATAGTTAAGCCACAACCAAAGCAAACAGCTGCATTAAGAAAATTTATTAAATTTCTACAAACAGAGATAAATTTTCCAGCCAAAAAATGATCTTTTAAGAAAATAGTTAAGCTTTTAACCAAACAAAGTTCAAACAAATTTCCAAACAAAATAAATTTTACAAAGTAGTTAAACTTTAAACCAAGTCGTTGATTCTTCAACAAACGCAGATTAATTTTCAACCAAGCAGTTGCATGTTTTACCAAAAAGGATGTATTCTCAACGAAGATTGATTCTCTCCTAAATCAGGAGCATTTTGAACATGATGTTTAATTCTCACGCAAAAAATATGAATTTTCCACAAAACAGTTGAACTTTCAAGACCAAAATATGAATTTTCAATTAAAATGATGAATCTTCAATAAGAAAAATGCATTTTTTATAAAGCAGTTGAACTTTAAGCAAATAGTTGATTCATCAACAACAACAGAAAATGGAATTCTCAATTAAACATGTAATAAGGATATTCCAACTGAGAAAGATTTCAATGTGAAATCAAAAACAGTCGAATTCAACATGGAACATGATTCTTCAACTAGATATAGTTAAATTTTGAACTAAAAAATATAGCTTTTGAACCAATCTGCTGAATTTTGAACTAAGAACGATCAGTTTTGAAACAAAAGAGAAATATTTAAACTTTCAGTTGAAAAAATTAATTTTCAGCCAAAAATGAAACGCGTTTTGAAGAAAATAGTGAATTTTCAATCAAAGAGATAAATCTTCAATAAAAATGAATAAAAAAAATATATAGTTTTATTTTTAACAGAATAATCACATTTCAATCTAAATAGTAGAATTTTTTATCAAACGAGATGAATTGCGAACCAAAAATATATCACTGTACTTTGAACAACAAAAAAAACATTTTTAAGCCAAAAATAATAGCTTTACATTCAATGATTCCCCATCCCTGTTACCAACCATAGTTTTTGGCGCTAACACTACCCCTGCCCCCTCAACTTGATAAAGTAGTTTATGGACAGCCCTCAACGATCTAATGCCCTAATTCAGGCTTTACCCTCCATATCGCGGTAAAAAATGTTTACACATCGAAAATTAGATACTCACACTCTTGTCTCTCATGCATTAGTACCATACTTACGTCTATAAATAGACGCGTTTGACTTGTATATGTTGTAAAGGAGGAATCTAATGATCTAACACTCTGATACAGGCTTTACCCCTCATATTGCGATCAACGACGTTTACACATATAAGAAATTAAAAGCTCAGAATCTTGCCTCTCACGCATTCGTACCATACTTACGTCTATAAATAGCCGCGTTTGAATTTTGTATGTTCTCAGGAAAAAATCTAACGCTCTAACATTCTGATACATGGTTTTACCCTTCACATCGCTGTCAAAGATGTTTACACATAAAAATTCCAGGCTTATGCTCTTTTCTCTCCCGATCTATTAATAATCGCAAAGTAGAAGCATAATTATTATTTTCATTTATATCTCATTAACATTCAAATATTGAAATTTAGATTCAGACGCATAAACTGATTTTTCTCTACTGGGCAAGATCACATTCATCATAATCTAAAATACTCCAGCTCGGTTGAAATAAAAAGAATCTAATTTTTCACTATTGCAAGCTCCATAATTCATTGAGTGATAAGGAACAAGTTAACTCATTAAATGTGGAGTTCACTAACTGGAATTAAATAAACTAAGTTAGCAAGAAGAACTGATGAAAAAGGAATCTAAAAATGGAACTGAATGTGTGAAGATTTCTAATTGACACTTAGGAAGAAAAAATGGAAATCGCACCATATCTTCTTACACTCCTATAAAGGATCTCAAATTTATTAGAAGTGATTCTATCTCAGCTTTTTCTTAATGAGTAACGATTCCTCGGCCAGGGTAATCATGATCTACATAGTTGCATAAGTTTGCTCGATATCGATGGCCCCATGCTGGCTGGGCATGGAATCACGATACTTCGAAGCGCCCGAGAAGCTAGAAGGCGTGATGAGGCCGGTGCATTCGGCCCGATGCCCGATAACGATA
>CAKNXH010052023.1:431-18812 GCA_932178445.1 Andricus quercusramuli | reverse complement strand
TTTTCAACTAACATCATTATTTGTTTTAATTAATTTTTATAATAAAAATAAAAATGTTGGTTACAGCTATAATGTAGCTACAAAAATAAAATACATTTGTACAATATTGAAGCAATTGAATACATTATTTGTAAATAAATAAAATACGAAATAAAATGAAAAACAATGAATCGTAACACAAATATAACTATAAGTTGAAAATATTAGTTGAAGGGTGGGAAGGCAAAAGGGGATAACTGACGAAATTATAAATTATAATAATAATTAATAATAGGATTATAAATAACCGTTCTAAATCTTATTTTTTATGGTAGCAATACCTTAAAGTTGATTTTCTCGGCTAAGAGCAATCGCCATCCAAAAAATGTAAATAGCCCCCAGTAGAACCGCGGTAAATCACACCTATGGCCACGTCTCACAACCGTAAGATGGGTGGTCACAGGGCACGACGAAATCACAACGACAGGCCGGCGAAACCCTCGTATGTCTTGAGGACACGAAGCGACCTAAGGATGGCAGCTTTCTGCATCCATCTCGCAAGTGCCTTGGCATATATTTGGCAAGCGGGGATGGCTTTAAGGTTACGAACCAGTGATAGTTTCGCACCTCCGAGAGCACCAATCACAAGAAAAATTACTCACGCCGAATACTTTGGCTACAGTCGTTGCACCTCTCTCTTAAGGTCTTGTTACCTCTCCTCCTTTTCTTTCTCCTTTGCAGTGATGTTGTATTCGGACGGAGCCGAGAATTCGATCACGAATATAGTTCGTTTCTCAAAGCCTTGGAGAAACATGTCAGGTCTCGAGTGAGCAACGGAGACTGCTGCCCGAAAATCGTAGTTCCAGAAAATTTGGTACTTCTCATTCCGGACAATTGACTCTATATCCCTTGGAGTATTCAGCAGAGCAGGGTCGCGACCAACACCGTGAGAGCGACAAAGATGGTAATAAAGTACTCATAGGGCCGCATTATGTCTATAGATGTACGTCGTTCCTGCGTGGGTCGGACACCCAGAGAGTATGTGTTCTAGGTGCTCAGCTCACTAGGAACTGCTTGACATAAAATGCGGGCACGGTATGCTATGGTGGAAATGACACCGTCCTGGCATGCAAAAGTAAAACCCTCTGTACCTGAATTGAGCCCTGATGATTTGAGGAAAGCAAAAGATTGCTCCTTCGGCAAGGTCTGTTTTTCTACATTTCTGTAAAAGTTTCCGTGCATATGCTTGTCGAGTAGCTCTTGGTGAAATTTTCCAAGCTCTGCTTTCTTTACTTCGGCTTTTAGAAATAAAGCATCTAGATGGAGTAATGCACTTTCCTCACTTCTGATGTTAAAATTCAGGCCAAGTGTCTCGGCCACTTGCTCCGCGGCTTTGTAAAGGAACGCTCCTTTGCCAATCATCTCGTGATTGCTGACCATCTTTAGGAGCGGATCTCTGCCATAGATCTTCAGGTCATTCATATAAAATACATGAGTGACCTTATGCTCGCGCTGATTAGGGTCGCCACAGAGGTATCCACGAGAATTTCGTAGTGCGAGAGTTAGAGGCAGAAGTGTGATGCAAAAAAGCAAAGGGCTCTTGGTATCACCTTGAAAGACGCCCCTCTGGAAGGTGACGTTGTTCGTTATCAGACGATAATTTCTAGATGAGATAGTAAATCTAGTTTTCCAAAGAGGCATCAATCTCTCCATGAATTTCACTATGTATTGATGTACCTTCAAGCTTTCTAACAGACAGATGATAATTCTATGAGAGGTTGAATCGAAAGCTTTCCGGTAGTCAATCCAGGCCATTGATACGACGCGCTGATGGGCTGTAGCGTCTTTACAGATACTCTTTGGCAGTGACTGATGGACATTCCTGCTCAGATTTAATAAGGTTGTCGCAAAACTCCTTAAAGCGGATGATTTTGTCAGTATCTTCTTTCAACTTCAGTGTTTTCGGATTTTTGTTTACCTCTCTCCAAAAGGTCTCCACGTCCTTGGGCTTGGGTGAATTTTTTACAGAAACAGGGAGATCCCTGAAGAGGCGCGATGGGTCAGCGAGAAGTTGTTGATTCTCCCTGATCTATCTCTCCCTCTTCTGTATTCTCCTCCTTGCGTCAGATAACAGCCGTATTTTGTCAACAATATGCTGCTTGATTGTCAGCAGCTTCAACTTGTTTAGTGTGTGATTCAAGATCCTTAGTTCTTCGGCGAACTTTCGAACCCATTCCGTAAACGGGCTACCAGATGTTATGCAGTCAATCACAGATTGAACAGTTGAACACGGGACGCATTCTGTCTCGCCCATCCAATCTTCTTGTTCAGTTGATGCAAGCGTCTTTTGGTCTTTCGATCCATCGTCAGTTTTAGCCTTCGATTTGAATCAGCCAAAGTTCTCGCAGCACCATAAACTGTGCAATTGATGCTCCATAAGTCGGACTCTTGCGAGATATCTCCACGAAGTGAGGCATCCATTTCAGCCAGATCTTGGGGCTTAAGAGGAACTTGCAAGTTGATGCTCCTCCTTGTACTGAAATTGCAATCATCTTTCAGTAGGTGCCTGCTTTCTGCGGTTGGTCTTAATGTTGCTTCATCTTCGTCTGCAGCTTGATCAAGCAGCGGTTGGGAAAGCGCTCCGCGTACATATCCATTTTTCTGGAGGTAGTCGGCTTGATTTCGCAAATACTTATGCGAAACGTGCTGAATCTCTGGGTGTTTCTGGCACCACAGAGTGTGCATACGCGCCATAAAGCCTCCGCGAACAGGGATAATGCTGGCATCATAGCAGTCTAGAACGTCATTCTTAAGTTGATCCGTTCACTCAATGTGGGCGTTTCGCCGGTTCGTCGTCGTGTTTCCATCTAAATTATTTTCAGCACCCCGAAATCTAGGATGATCGGCATTATTTGCCGACCCATTGTCGGGTGATCTGCGCGTGCGATCGTTCTGAACCGCATCTACAACATTTTGGTGTTTTGGCGGTTTCATTATTGTTCCCACGAGCAGCTAGGGAAAGGGTTCGTCCATCCTTGTAGAGCCCCGCGTGGAAGGATAAGGCTGATACTCTGAGAGGTCGCCCGATATCCCAGGGTCACCGTTAAAGACATCTCACCCAGGTGCCATTCAGCTTTTGGCACAATTCTTACGCCTTCGCTTAGGGGTTATTCTTTCGGGACCATCCCTGGACAATTGTCCGCGACGGCTTATTAATTATTATAACCATATTCAGCAGAAACCCTTGGTACAGGGACCCTCTATCCGCAACCCGAGGATGCGTTCGGTGGCTTTGTCATAGGCCCTGCGGTTCTATTCCAAAGGAATCGAAATCGAAACATCTGTCGGCTGCGGTGGGTACTGCATGGAGAGGACACAGTTACCGACGGCAGAGCGGAAGGGACGCAGTGAGAGTGCTGTCAGTGCTGCTAGTCAAATAGACGGGGAGGAAGTTTTCCACGTGCCACGACGGACAACAGCGCATGGTTCAGTGTCGAGTAGCGCATCGGGGAGAGGGAGAAGGCGGAACGGTGGGAACGAAGGAAGCGAGAAGGTAAGGGAGAGAGAGTCGAGCACAAGTGACGGGGAGGATCTCTTGAAGAGGAAGAGGGACAGCCGAGAGAGTCCGGACAAAATCCAATTGGAGAGTACTTTAAAAAAAAAGGGTGAGAGCACCTAGGTCACACACCCCCTCCCACCCCCAAATGGAGGGAAAGGCAGAGAAGGAGGCTTTCGTGATGTTGTTAGGCGAGATCAGGGGGCTGAGGGAGGACGTGAGGGGGACTAAGGAGCAGATGGAAGGCATGAGGAAGGACATGAGAATCAGAGATGAGAGATGGGAAAAGAAGGTGAAGGAGCTGAGGGAGAGAGTAGAAGGGTTAGAGAGGGAAAGGAAAGAGAAAAAAGTTAAAATAAAACAGACGGAAGAGGAGATGAGGTTGTGGAAGGAAAGGACGGAAAAGAGACTTGTGAAGGTGGAGGGCAGGACGGAAATGAAAGTAGGAGACGGGAGCGGGGGGAGTGAGATTAAATGTATTTGGGACAGGGTAGAGAATATGATAGAAGATAAAGTAGAAGAGGGTAGGAATGAAAAGGAGGAGAGGGCGGATAGGGAAAGGATAAGGGCAGTGGAGATGAGAATGGAGAGAAAAGAAAAGGCAGACAGGAGAAATAATATCGTGATAAGAGGGTTGAAGCTAAAGAGTGAAGAAGAAAGGGAGGGCGTGGAAGAGCTGCTACAGAGCATAGGGTGGGTTAAAGGCAGGGTAGGGAAAATTAAGTTGGAGGGGAGGAAGGAGAAGGAAGTGGCGGTTGTGGAGTTGGAGAGCTGGGAAGAAAATATGGGGGTAATGCGAAATAAGAACAGGATACACGATGAGGGAGTTTTCATCGATCACGATTTGACGAGAAAGGAAAGGGATGTGCAGAGAATGCTGTATGACAGGTCTAGGAGGGAGAGGAGAGAAGGGAGATCGGCGAAGGTAGGATATCGAAAAATAAGAGTAGACGGGATGATGTAGGTGTGGGACGAGGAGAAAGAGGTGTTGAAGGAAGTGCAGGGGGATTTTTTTCATGAGAAGTAGGGGGGAGTGGGTAATGCAGGGTAGAGGAGTAGTGAAGGTGCTGTACTGGAACGTCGCAGGGGTAAAGAAGAAGGACGAGGAGTTCTGACGGTATATTGAGGAATTTGATGTTGTGGGACTAGTAGAGACGTGGGTAGAAGGAAAGGAATGGGATAGAATAGAGCCAAAGCTGCCAAGGGGTTATAGGTGGAGACTCCAGGAGGCGGTCAGAGTGAAGAATAAAGGAAGGGCCAGTGGGGGAATTATAACCGGGGTTAGAGATGGATTAGAGAAAGAAGTTCATGGAGAGGAAGAGGGGGAGGGAGTGCAAATAAGGGAAATAAGAATAGGAGGGATAACGTGTAAGTTTGTGACAGTGTACAATAAGGATGGGATGGAAAGAATTAAAGAAAGGGTGGATTCCTGCTGGCGAAAGAGAGGAGGGTATGGTGGTACTGGGTGGGGACTTTAATGCGAGGATGGGGAGCGAAGGGGGACTTTACAGAGAAGGGGAGAGCTTCGAAAGGAAATCGAAGGATAAGATAATAAATAAGGAGGGGGAGATTCTAAGGGACTCGGTGGAGGATAGAAGCTGGGTGGTGGCGAATGGTATGGCAACTGGGGACGTAGAGGGAGAATACACATATGTAAGTAAGGTGGGGATATCGGTGATAGACTATGTGGTTATGAATATGCAAGGATGGGAGGAGACGAAAAAATTCACAGTAGAAGGGAAGGGTGGAATCAGACCATCAAACATTAAATCTGTGGATAAGAGGTGAGGGTGGCGGAAGACAAGGCGGGGAAAAAATCTCGATAGGAGAGAGGGTAACCTGGACAAGGGAGGCGATGGAGAAGTATCAGGAGCAGCCAGGAAAGGTACGCTTTGCAGGGGAGTCATTGGAGGAGATATGGGAGGATCTGAAAGAGAAGGTGAAAGGGTGTTTGCAAAAGAAGGTATTCAGAAGGAAGGAAAAAGGAATGGTGAAGCCGTGGTGGGATGGGGAATGTAAGAAGATGAAAAGGAAGGTGAAGAGGGAGTACGAGAAGTGGAAAGAGGGTAATGCAAGAAGGGAGGAGTACGTAGAAATGAGGAAGGGGTTTAGAATGATGTGTGAGAAGAAAGAACAGTGAAACGAGAAAGATCTGGAAGAAGAGTTAGCAAATGTTAAGACAGAGGGGGACGTCTGGAAGATAATAAATAGGTTGAGGAAGCGTAGGGTGGGGGTCAGCGAGAAGATAGGGAGTGAGGAGTGGAGGGAATTTTTTAAAGAATCGTTCTAGGGCTCAGATTCAAGGAAGACGGATGGGGGAAGTAGAAGAACGGATGAGGAAGAGATGGAGGAGTTGAATGACGAGGAGAAAGAGGAGCAGATAAGGAAGTTGAAATGGTCAAAAGCCGCAGGGCTGGATGGGGTAGAGAACGAAGTATGGCTGTTTAGTACACAAGAGGTTAGGGAGAGGCTGAAGGAGGTAGTGAAGAAAGTATGGAGGGGCAAGGGATTCCCAGGAGGGTGAAGGGAAGGATTAATAGTGCCACTGAGGATGGCCACTGAGCGGGGACAGCGGGAATTAGGCTGAAGTTTTAGCTCCGGGAATTTTTTTCGAATTCTGGAACAAAAGTATAATAGTAGCTTTTTCAATTTAAAAGAATCACCTTTCTACCAGAAAATATGAATTTTTAACCAAGAAAGGTCAAATTCTAACAACAACAAAAATTACTTTTTTACCAAAAGATGAATTTTCTATCCAAGAAGACAATTCCAACAAAACTGTTAAATTGTCGACAAAAAAGATCACTTTTTAGCAAAATGATGAACTTTTCAACAAAATAATGAAATTTTTCACCAATTAATTGAATTTTTAGCCAGAAGAGATGAATTCTAAACTTAAAATATAATAGTGTACTTTTTAATTAAAGGTAATTAACGTTAAACCACAAAAGAAGACAAAAAAAAATTGAAATTTCAACAAAATAATTAATTTTTCAGCCCGATAGTAGAATTTCTAACCACAAGAGATACATTTTAAAACAAAATTATGACGGTAGCCTTTTGAATTTGAAAGACTTATCTTTCAACCAGAGAAGGTGAATTTTAAAGACAAAATACAAATGTTCTACCAACAGATCAATTTTCAATCCAAAACGACGAATTTTCCTTCCAAAAAGACGAATGTTCAATAAAACAGTTGAATTTCCAACAGAATGATTTAATTTCTAACTAATTATCAGATGTTTTAACCAAAAGAGATAAATTCTGAACCAAAAATACAATAGCGGACTTTTCAAACAAAAAGAATCAACTTTCAATCTACAAAAATTTACTTTCTAACGTAGCGCGGCCGCTGGACCCGCAAATGACCGGGAATTTTTTGGGTCCGTGAAAAATCGAGAAATGATCGGGAAGTTTTTGTGTCCGTGAAAAGTTGGGAAATGACCGAGATTTAAAAATTTTTTTGTTAAAAGACGCTTTTAATGGTTTAAAAAGTCGCCAATTGGGATTAGTTAAAATATTTCAAACTTTTGAGTGAATTAAAAACCTGTGTAATACCGTTTATTTTCAAGGTCGTGAAATCAAAGAAAAAACTTTCACTAAAGTACGTCAATAATAAGTTTGAAATTTCTTAGGATGTATTCATTAATCGCAGACTTAGTGTCAGACTGAAAAACACAAATTTCTTCTTTAAACTTCGAGAGTTTTTCACCTTATTCAGATAATCAAACATTGTCTCCAAATATCTCGTTAAATTTATCTTTTCTTTTTCATCGCAAAATCTACTTTTTTCTACTTTATCCTATTTTTATTGTTTAGTAAAGAATTTGGAAGAGGAAAATCTGATGTCCTCACGTATCATATATGATACCATCAAAGTTTTTCGATGATTTTTCAAGTTTTTTTATTATTGATTATCTGAGAGTTGAATTTTTTTATTTGGAAATTTTCAATTACCTAATCACTAGACATCCTGGTTTTTCTTCCTGTTTAATTGTAGAAAATAAGTGTGATAACATTAATTTTAGTTATAAAATGCGAAAACAATTGTTAAATACTCTCTTCTTAAATTACGAGTGGGCCGGTCGTGCTCGAATAAAAGAAAACACGTTTTAGTAGTAAATAAGACTGATTACTTTAATGGACAATGAAAAACAGTAAGATTACAAATGGAAGCGATCGTTCGCTCGGAAAACGCTCGCTCGATCAACTTGACCATTTTTGCTCGAACTACGCACTTTTTGTCCGGTCCATTTCTCTCTCTTAAAATCGCACATTTATCCTTAATCGATATCGCTCGATAATCGCACTTCTATATCGCTCAAAATCGCGCTAACTTCAATTTGTGGAAACTTAAACAATAGTATAAAAGTAGGAATAATAAACTATTCTTATCATTCGGTCATCCTGTAATTTAGTTCGTCCTTGAACTATCTGTTTTCTCGAGTACAAAATCTTTGAGCTTGCTTGGTAGCCTCACTTCTCTGAAACTTCGTCTAATCGGCTTTGCTGATTCTATGATACTTGGAGGATCGTTTTCTGTCCGTAATTTCTCTTCAAGGATAACGTTGTCCGTTTTTCTGACCTGATGTTTGGCAGGTTTGTCCATGTTCTTTGGTTCAAGCTCATCTTCATCACTGTTAAAACAAAAATTGTCTTCTTCAAGGGAAGGACGCCATATTTTCAACTGACTCACATGAGCTATTGTTGCATATCGTCTTCCGGGAGCATCGTCTTGTAGGGCGGCGACTCGATACGTACTTCTAGGTAGTACTTGAGTTATGACGATTGGACCACGAAATCTATACTGCAATTTTCTTGAATCACCAGTCGACTGCTTTGCTGCTTGCATAAACACGATATCTCCGACTTGATATTTTATATTCGTTAAACGGTTTTCATCGTAGCGCTTCTTGTATCGTTCTTGCTCAGTAAAAACTCTCTGCCTCGCCTCTTCTTGAAGTATTTCCGGCTGATGGTATTCTTCGTCTCTGGTTAGTTCCCGCAATCTTCCTTCATCGTAGCGGCAGGTATATGCATACAGGAGTTGGAAAGGACTTCTGCTCGTGGTAGCATTTGGTGAGGTATTTAAATCTCGTTGTATCAAATCTACTCGTTTGTCCCAGTCTCGGCCTTCATTATCCCTCACGCTGGCTGGAATAACGGGCAACAAAGTTTTATTCACCCGTTCTACTAATCCGTTAGCCTGTGGATGTCTGGATGAGTTTAGAGTATGTCGAATTCCCTGCTGATCACAAAATTCTTGGAACAGATTCGAAGTAAAACACGGTCCTCTGTCAGTAATAATTCGTCGAGGGGCTCCGTAGTTAAGAACAAAATCTTTGAGAAAATGTATGACCCCAGTTGCTTTGGTGTTTCGGACTGCCTTTAAAATTGTGAATCTTGTCAATGTGTCTGTCAGCACCAGAACATATTTGTTACCCTTGCTTGAAGTGATGAATGGCCCTACGTGATCCATGTGCACCTTCTCAAATGGTCTGCTTCCGGGAGGTACAGGGTGAAGCTCTCCAGCTCGCCAACCAGTTTTGGCTTTTGTCATAATACACTGAATGCAACCGTAGATATGTTGTCTCACGTACCTCCGCAACGAAGGAAAATAGTAGAACTGACTTATTTTCGCTACAGTACGCTCCAGATCCTGATGTGCTTGCAAATCGTGGAATCGCACAACTACACTTTTACGCAGATTTTTCGGAATTATATATTTTAAACTATCCTTTATTCGCTTGTAAATAATACCGTCCTGCAGTTCATAGTCTTTTACTTCACTAACCTCTAGCTTGGTTCTTACATGGATCGATTTCTCCAATATTTCTTTTTTGTATTTTAAACCTTCGTCGGTATATTGGTACATAACAATCTCTTCAACCTCGTTTACAATCGTGAAAATAAATCTAACCTTTCTGTAAATTCGTTTTCAAGTTCCTCGCTTTCGGTCGGCGCTCTTGACAGGGCATCTACATGTGCCATCTGCACTCCCAGTTTATGTACTATGTCAAAACTGAATTCACTGAGCAAATTGAACCATCTAATCACCTGGGGGTTCTTAGTTTTGTTGGCGTTAAGATAAAGCAGAGCCGCGCAATCGGTTACTATTTTAAAATGAATATTAATTAACAAGATTCTCAAACGCGATACGGCCCAAATAATTGCTAATAATTCCAACTTCATAGAATGATAGTTGCGTTCTACTTGACTCGTGCGTCGACTGATTGCGTAAACCACATGTAACATCTCGTTTTCATCTCGTTGAAATAACATAGCCGCTAGGCCGTTTGCACACGCATCGGTATGTAATCCAGTTACTTTCTTCGGATGAATCGCAGCTAGTATGGGTTCGGATGCCATTTTAGTCTTTACTTCGTTAAATGCGGCTTTTTCTTTCTGTCCCCAAACGAATGGTTGATTCGCACGCAAAAGATTAGTTAAGGGTTCCGCAATTGAAGCGAAATAATGGATAAACCTACGGAAAAATCCTGCGAGGCCTAAGAAACGTCTTACTCCATGTACATCAGTCGGATCGGGAAAATCGAGAATCGCCTGTAATTTCGCTCAACCTGGTTCAATCCCTCTTTCGGAGATTTGGTGCCCTAAATAGGTAACTTTCGATTTCAGAAATTCGCATTTAGAAAAATTTTATCATTAATTTAGCTTTCCGTAGCGCTTCTAGAACCATAATCAACCTTTTCTTCAGGTCAGGCCAATCTTTACCCGGAATGAGTATGTCATCCAAATAAAACAACACACCACGATCGCGTAAGGGTCCTATTACCCGTGACATCAGTTTAGAAAAATAGAACGGAGCGTTCATTGATCCGAAAACCATCCTAGTAAGTTCGCCAGTCTCATCCGGAGTAATAAAAGCAGTCATCGCGCGCGCTTCTTTCGTCAAAGGTACTTGCAGGTACCCGTGGGCTAGATCCAAGGTTACAAATAAAGAGCTATCTCCTAAAAGAGCAAGATGATCGTCAAGATAAGGCAATGGAAAGTTCATTCTTTCTGTCTGACTATTGATCTTACGAAAATCTATTACTAGTCGTGATTCGCCCGTTTTCTTTTCAACTAGTAGTACGGGGCTCGCATACGGAGAATCAGTTTCGGTTGCTATACCGGTTTCTTTCCATTCGCCAACAATTTCTTTGATTTTCTCACGTTCTACATTACTTGCGCGATGAGGATTATAAGAAAATGATTGACTACCTGATTTTAATTTGATGTCCATCGCTATCTCACCTGTACATCCCAATTCCTTGAGATTTTTCGAAACCACATCTCTAAATTCGTTTAATGCCTTTAATAAGTCCTGTACTTCCTCTTTCGGTCGATCTACAGCTACATTGATTTCCTCTGGAAGAATTGGCTGAAAATCCTCGGCATCCTTGATTACTGGTAAAGGGTGAAGTACTGCTCGATCGATAGTTTCGGAGCAATTCACCTTTAGGTCACTGTTGGTCAGGTTCATCATCGGTAGCCGGAACTCGTTGTTGCCGCATCGGGTGTTGATTAAATAGATCGAGTGCGGAGGGATCGTAGTCGCGTTCGTGGCAGTTGAAAAATTCGGATAGTTCTCACACGGAATATGTTTTAAATACGTACCGGCACTGTTTTTGAAAAATAATGAATTTCCGATTTTATAATAATCCACGTAAATACTGTCCGTATAGGATCGCCCTATTAGCACGTCGGTGTTTAGAGTGTTATCCGGGACAACACGAATATTGATACCGGGTACTGTTACACCATCTACCGTCACGTCAGCTTTTACGATTCCCCGAGACGTCACACGAAAATGATTTGGACCGAATGATTTTAATTCAATTTCGTCTGGTGCAATTCCAAAACTGTGGAACACTGCGGCCGATATTTTCATTAAACAATCAGATGCACCCTGATCGATTTGTGCACAAAATTTACGATCTTTCACGATCACTTCTTTTAGATATTTTCTCAAATTATTATTATTTTCGGCACTAAGCACTTGACTCACTTCCGATTTCTCATTACATTTCGACACCGTGCAGTGACGTTGAGTATGTCCCTTGCCATCGCACTTTTTGCACCACAGTTCCCGTCGCGGTTCAGGACAGTCTCTCGACATGTGACCATACTTGTTACAATTGTAACATTTCGGGCCAACCACTTCATTACGCATCGCAGGTCTTCGGTCTGGATTGGCTTTCGTTTTTAAATCTTCCGTCGGCTGTGATAGTTGAGGCGTCGATCCCTCGGGGGAAATCTTCTTAGCGTCGTCCAGTGGTTTTCCCTTCGGAAAAGCTGCTTCTCTCGCCCCTCGGATGCGCTCCGTTCTCTGATCGTACATACGTTCATGTTTACGCATGTCATGCAGTAGGTCGTCAAGGTTCTCGTGCTTTTTTGCATCCATCGCCACCCATAAGTCCTTGACCCAGAGTCCTATCAGCAACTGTTCCTTCGTCTCCTCAAAACTTTAATGCAATTCACGACATAATCTGGCCTTGTCCATACAGTAGGCGACGATTGACTCTGATTTAGTCTGCAAACGTTCGGTCATCCTTCGCCACTTCGTGGTTGAATTCTCGGAGACGATAAACGTGTTGCTAAAAGCTTTTTCGAACATCTCCCATGTAGTTAGTTCATCAGCTTTCATTTTGAACCAATTTAAGGCTCCCTCTCGAAGATGTGACCGCGCAGTCTCGAGCTTAATGTTAGGAGACCATCTTTGCAATTGGCCCATGCTTTGTAAATTTTTGAGCCAGTCCCGTGCGTACGTACTTCCCTTTTCACCGTCAAACGTTTGAATACTATGACTGAGATCCGGTAAAACATGATACGTATCGACCGTCGGATTCGAATCGGTAGCTGGAGATGCACGTGGGGTAGTCACTATTCGGTCAATTATTCGTTCAAAATTCGCGTCGCGGCGGCGGTTTTATTTTCAATCTTCATAGCCATGATGCGTTCGAAAACATTTGCTTCGATCGGATGTTGAGCACTGCTGTTTATTTGAAAATGATTATCGGCACTACCGTGATCGCGATGAAGTTGAGAGTCACTTGGGTTTACATCGGGTTGCACGAACGGATTCATACTGCGTTGTAATTGTAACCCCTGCATTCGAACTGGCGGTTTTAGGTTTTGTTGATGGTTATTCGAACTACCGGCGTTTTGTTCAATGACGCGAAGATTTTCACGACTTTGATGTAGCGGATCCTCGCCGCGAGCTTGAGGTTCATTTATCGGATGACGGGCGCGCACATTTTCGTTTTCCCGATTTATGGTACCAAAGTTTCCTCTCACTGTATCATTCCGCAGCGTAAAGTCACTTCCGAGTTCTGATTCGTCATTAAAATTTGGGACTGGGCCAAGCGTTGCATTAAATGCCCCCGCACCGAGATCGCGTACGAACCGTTCAAATTCGTCTAATGGCACTTGATTTTCACCTCCGTTTTCACCCATTTTATTTTAGTTTTCGCGAGTTCATTTCAATCGGAAAATATCAGGTTTACGGGTACAGAATTACACTGTTCAGAATCAAGTAACAAAATGTTACCATCCCAAAAGTATGAACACGAGTGGGGGGGGAGCACTCCTTCCTTTGTTCTCGAATCTTCTCGACGTTTCTTCCACGTTTCGAAATTTAGGCGTAAATCCAAAAACGGAACAAACTCGAAGTCACTTTTTAATGATTTTATTGTAAATCTAGTCTAACCAAATCACAAACGAACTTATCTTTTCGGAGAAAATAAGACTATTCGACACGACTCGTACTGGGTAGAGTTCCACTTTTGAAGTGTTAAATACTCTCTTCTTAAATTACGAGTGGGCCGGTCGTGCTCGAATAAAAGAAAACACGTTTTAGTAGTAAATAAGACTGGGTACTTTAATGGACAATGAAAAACAGTAAGATTACAAATAGAGACGATCGTTCGCACGGAAAACGCTCGCTCGATCAACTTGACCATGCTTGCTCGAACTAGGCACTTTTTTTCCGGTCCATTTCTCTCTCTTAAAATCGCACATTCATCCTTAATCGATATCGCTCGATAATCGCACTTCTATATCGCTCAGAATCGCGTTAACTTCAATTTGTGGAAACTTAAACAATAGTATAAAAGTAGAAATAATAAACTATTCTTATCACAATTGTTTTTGTTGAAAAAAATTGTTGATAAAACGATTAAGGAAATAAGAAAGGTCTTTGTATTCACTGCTGCTTATCATAAAATATTTTTTTGAATGACTGGGAAAAATCTTTGATGAATGGGAATTCTTTCTGTGTAAAAATGGCCGCCGTGTAACATAATAGTAAAATTTTTGACATAACAATTAAAATTTCAACCAAATAGTCGAATTTTTAACAAAAAGAGATGATTGCTCAACCGAAAATATAATAGTAGGCTTTTCAGTGAAAAAGAGTACACTTTCGACCACAGAAAAAGACTTTTCTACCGAAATATCAAGTTTCAACCAAAAAGGATCAATTTTCTATCTCAAACAACGAATTTTCAACAAAACGGTTAAATTTTCGACCAAAAGAGTTGTGTTCTAAACCAAAAATGTAATAGTAGATTTTTCAATGAAAAAGACGTTACTTTCGACCAAAAATAGTTACGTTTTCTTATTGAATTATATTAATTCAGTTCTAATTTGAGCAAAAAATGAAATGAAGGGGAATTTCCTTGGAAACAGGAAAAAAAGGAATTCTTTAAGAAAGAGGACAAGAGAGAAATGGAGAGAAGAATAGGGGAATATATTCCGGAATATAAATTGTGACGTTCCGCAAGAAAGTGGTCCATTTTTTCGATCGCAGTTTAGGAGATTAGTAATCATATTAGTAATTAATCATGTAAATTTAGGTTGCCTATGCAATTACTCTGTTGAATAGCTTATGAACTTAAATATGTTAAATATAAAATGATCTTTGATATATACCGTCTTTTTCTTAATTCTAAAAATTCCAGGCTAATTTCCGGTTTTTCCGATCATTGGTCGCCCTTTCAAATTGGCAAGTAATGACAAAATTAAAATGCATGAAATTCTGAAGAGCCTCAAGGTCGGAAGTTTTGTTTTCTTGATTTTTTTATTTACAAAAATTTCACTCAAAGTATGGAAAAAGTGACCAATTTTTTACGGTTCAATAACTGCTAATGTAAACTTCATATTATCTTAAATGAATATACCGCAACTTACAGAATACAAATAATATGCTTATTAATTAATTTAAGTAGTACATGAAAATTCGATAACAAAATTATCAAACAGTGCTATCATTGGTAAATATTTTTTTGTTGCTAAAACTGTTTCGTATTAATGTAAGAATGACATTAAATGACGAAGATGATTAAAAAGTGAAGAATAACCATGGTTATAAACATTTTTATGGCAAAAGATCAAAATTCAAGTTTTCTTCGGATTAGGATTTCTCTTAATTTTCTGAATTGCTGTAAATATTCTGAGGATTGATTTATGTCTGATGGAATTTGGTAAAATATAACAATTCACATTTTTATAAACGAATTAGATAGACAAATTTAAAAATCTTATACTTTCGTGTAAAAAATTTTGTTGCATTGAAATGGTTTTAAATTATTATATGAATGACTGCTAGTAGGAGAAAATATTTAGGAAACAAATAACTATTGTTGTAACCAATTCTTGTGGCAAAATATTTAAATTGGAGGTTTTTCAGATTTTAGTTTCCTTTAAGCCTTACATGACACACTCATGGGGTGATCTACACCGTAGCAACACAAATTGTTTAAAATAATAATCTATTGAATATTTTTGCTTGAAAATTTTATCCGATCACCTTGAAAGCTTACTTGAGAGGATTATGTAGGTTATATAGCCGAAAATAAAAATTGAGTATTAATTCTATAATTATTAAAGTGAGGAAAAATGGTCGTGGGGTATTTTACACCCCAGTATGTCAAACAGGAGTTAATCACCATAATGACAACATATATTCCTAGAAACATTTTCGCCAAAAATGGGCTTTTTGCATTAAGAAATTCTTAAAAAATCAATTACTTGTGGTGTTTGAGCCATAACGATGCCAGTTTGAGATTTTAAACTTCCACTTACCATTTCTCGGAAATGGTTAACTTTTTTTAATCATAATTTTTCGGGCTCAATTCAGAAAGACTTCAGCTCGAGAGTAAACTTTTGTTTCATCTTTAAATGGTGATTTTGATTTCACAGAATGTTATTTCTCTCTCCTGAAATATTCCGATTTCTTGGTTATCTAGTTCTATACTGCAACCCTTTAAAAACAAAAATTTAAATATTTATAAACAATTTAGATAATTATATAACTTTAATTCATATAATAAACTACTGGAAGTTTGCATAATATAATCTAATAGCATCAATTCATTCGGAATTGTTACATTCAAAACTAAAACATATAAAACTTGTATATGTTTGTACAATATACTTGTACCCTATTTAACATTCCACATTAAATAATTTCTTATTGAAGCTTTATGAATTATACAACCATCTTGAAACACAAATAAGTGTCAAGTAGGTACTTAAAAAGTAATTGTAAACGCTCGAGTGTGTGGAAGCAATTGAAATTGTGAAACACATTTTAAAAGCATTGGAATTATTGTAGGGGAAGTTCCAATTCGCAAAATATTTTGACTCATTTATACTGTCAACTTTCAACGAAGGCTTCTTTAACTCAATTTTACATTTCAGAGTGACAATGAAGACGATAATTACTTCTTGGATGCTGTTGACAAAAATGATTTAATTATTAATCTGGGAGAAGAAAACCCCTTGGATAAAGAACACTTTGCTTCAGATAAAAAATATACAACACTTCAAGACCTGATGGCCGGAACTGACTTCAATAAACCAGCACAACACCTACCACAAAAAAAATCGGAGAAATAATAGTAATGATAGTTAGGCATGCGTTTGTTAATGCTTTATCTTTCACTGCGACTTTTCAACTATTTGTACTTATTAATTTCATTTTTGAGACACTTATTTTACCAAATACAAAGTACATCATTGACAAACTATTTTATCCCAAGAAATGGGCAACGGCGATTACACGCTGAAAACACTAGTTCTCGTAAGATCACTGAAGTTAAGCGGCGCGGTTAGTACTTGGATGGGTGACCGTTCGGGAATAATGCATGCTGTTGGCCCGTTGTGGGTGTGGTGAACCCACACTAGTAGTACTGGTAATAAATAATCCACCTAGAAACACTACCCGAATCGGGTAGTGTCACGCCTACCCCGAAAGGGAAATAGCTTAATGGTATAAAAAAATGGACGAAATTTCATGCTATTTGTATTGAATGTCGCGGGTATGCAGACATGTTTGAGCATCGCAAAGGTCATTTTGTAACATGCGAATCATGTAACCACAAAGCTAATGTCGGGGAATATGATCACAAAAACTTTTTTATATCAATGGACCCATCCTCTCCTATCTCTGAATTATGACGAGCGAATTCAGAATATTATGACTCTATTGTCAGTGACAGAGTTTATAAGAAAGGGTTCATCAGTGATATTTACGATGGAAAGTTGTATCGTAATTTCGTAAAATCCTTAAGTGTAGGGGACAAACATAGATACCCAACGATAACGTTCAATACTGATGGGGCTCCCTTGTTTGAAAGTTCAACTTGTTCAATTAAGCCCATTTATCTGATGGTGAATGAATTGCCTTATAACGTGAGAACTAAAGAGTTGGTATTGGCAGGGCTTTGGTTTTGAAAGACAAACCGGATATGAATGTTTTTCTCGCTCCATTTATAGAAAATATGAATAGACTTTCAAGAGAGGGAATCAAGTGCGATGTTAACGGTATCGAACGTTGCATTAAAATTTTTCCGTTGGTTTGCTGTGTCGACTCAGTGGCACGAGCCCCAGCAATGTAAGGATTTGCACAATACAACGGCCACGATGGGTGCAGTCTGTGTCTTCACCCTGCGAAAAGGGTTCGAAACTCATCTAAACCACGTTCGGGTGGGTGTGATTGAATATCCCCTGCTAAATACCAGTCCAAAACCCCGAAATCTGGCAGAAACCATTCAACATGCTGAAAAAGCAACGCCACAAAATCCAGTGTTAGGCGTAAAGTTGCCATCACATTTAATCGATTTAGAAAAATTTGATTTAATTTGCGGTTGTGTGCCAGACAGTATGCACGCCTGTACTGGGGTAGCCAAACAGATCGCGAAATCTTTGTTTGGAACAAAAGAAAAAGTAGGAATAATGTCTCGGCCTTTCTCTGAAAAAGAATTTTGGAAAGCTCGGGAGTGGGAAAACTGGACATTATATTACAGCATACCGATTCTTCTCTATATATTGCCACACGATTTTTTGATGCATTGGGCTCTTTTTATAGAGGCTTGATGTATTTTGTCACAAAACAAGATTCAGAGTCGTGAATTAGATTGGGCCGATCAATTGCTACATGAATTTGTAGCTGGTACCGAAAAACTGTATTCAAAAGTAGCCATGACGTTTAATGTCCATTTACTTTTGCCATTATCCAAAAGTGTGTATGATTGGGGACCATTGTGGGCCCATAACGCATTTGCTTTTGAATCAGGAAACGGGCAATTATTGAGAGGGATTCATTCTGCTAAGGGTATCCACCATCAAATATGACGTCGAATAAGTCTGCAGTACAGTATGACAATGTTAAAAAATAGCGTAACTCTTACTGCTAAAAATTCCCGAGAAAATTTCGGACAAATTTCGGATTTGGAAATTTGTCCGAAATTGTCCGTTACGTGGTCCGGTTTTTGTCCTCCGGATTCTATCCGGTCGTGTCCGAAATTTGTCCGGTCGAAGCTTCGACCGGATAAAGTCGAAGC
>CAKNXH010052022.1:0-35952 GCA_932178445.1 Andricus quercusramuli | reverse complement strand
TAGTTTGCGGTTTCTGTTTTTTGCCATTCGAGAAGATGTCGTATTTCTCAGAGGAGGAAACTTCTTGAGTTGAAGTTTTCCATCTTGAGTGGGAATGAAAGCGTGGTACTGTAATGTACCTGGTATCGTGACAGCTTTGTCAAATCTGGCTTTCAGTAACTCGGTGGCTAAGGCATCATTTTCTTTGCTGCTGAAAAAAATTTCGGTTTCCTTACAGTTACTCTTTGCCCACTGAAACAAAGCATGGGGAGTGAGTATGTGATGTTTCGGAGAACATTGTAAGCTTGACCGTGCTGCTTGTCTCTTTATATTCGCTCCAATACCATCACATGCACCCTTGCCGTGAGATGTACCATGGAAGTGCCATTCAGCTTGGATACCAAAATCTTCTTCACGGGCTTGGAGATTAATAAAGCTACTCTTATTTTTAAAATGTTGCGCTGCACCATCAGTGAAATAGTAGATTTTCTTTGGCCTGAAATCAGTTTTCAAGTAATCTACTATTATCTTCTGATACTCGTGAACAGCCACCGTGTCATGAGCTAAGTTATCAGATATGATTGCCATACTTACGTGCTTGAGCTCTCCATCTGTTTTATAATAAATCACGACAGTGAATATTGTAGCTTGGTCGTTATTCCAGTGGAATGATTGCGCTGCATTCTGAATTATGAAGGCGTAATTCTCAGCGAAATCGAAGCAAATCAAAAACTCCCCAGGCAATAAATTTTCCTTCAGATGAGTTTTTAATTTCAACAGCCTTTCACAGAAATCATCTACGAATTCATCAGTATCCATTACCAGAGTCTTTAGAGTACATCTGTCGGTCTGTAGCCAAATTTCAAACCTCACTTCACTAATACAATGTTCATCAAAAGCTTTTGTGACGTTATCTTTCAAGTTTGCAGTACCTGGACAGTTTTCACACTCTCCTAAATAACAGGAACTTGAAGAGTCAGGACATACAATAGCATCCAGGCAGTCGTGATAATTTGTGAGCACCATGTCAGTATCCTTTGTTAAATGTTGAATATTTATTTCATTCAACATCAACTTGACATTCTCATGATGCAGGCAAACGCACACATTACGTGTGCCACTACTTCCTGCTAGAACACAATGACGAGGTCTGAGTTTTGTGAATTTCGAAATACTGATCTTCAGGCCTACGTGTTCTGACGTGAATTGAGCATATAACTCGTTAAGGTTACACAGTAGTAACCTTTTCTGAACATGTGAACGAGTTCCATCATCATTCTTGATCGACATAATGTCTTTCATCCCTGGCATCATTCGACTTATGTCATCGCGTTCATAAAAGGTTTTTACTATAGTTTCAGTTTCAGGTGTCAATGCTCTTCCTCTTTTTGGATTCGGAAGCGTCAGAATTCCATGCTCCGCAACTAATTTTTTGACGTTCCTTGCTTTTCGCTCTGATGTATTGAACACCTGCATCAATTTTCTTCGTCCCCAAGATTTTGGGGCAAGCGAAAGAAGCTGAAATTGTTCTTCAAGATCTTTAGAGGCATTGAATTTTTGGATGATTTGACCAAGTACTTCAACACCAGCTTCATGATATTTGTTTTCACACTGCAACTTGGTGTCTAAGACATCTAAATCTTCTTCGATGTCATGAAGCTGATCTTCATCATCGTCAGAAATCATTCCATGGTCCTCAGTAGCTACCTGATCTCTACCAGAAGGCTCTGCAACATTTCTAGAGTTCAAGGATGATATTCCCGCTGAGTTGATGAGTTGGTATCTACATGAGCTGCAAATTGGAGCTCCTTCTGGTAATGTAGGGAATTTCGAACGCAAGTCTTGGGAAACACAACGGAGTTTAAGCTTAGTTGATTTATCTCGCACTTTTTGAAAAGGATTAATACATCTACTCTTCACAATTTTAATCACTTTTTCAGAGGGCATCGTGCAAAAAGTATTTTTTTCAAATCTGAAGAGAATCTTAGATAAAATAACCAAAGACGATATTTCCAGAAATACAATTTTAGGAATAATAGATAATGGAGAATACGAATATTAAATTCAAGTGACTTATACTGTTAAAAATTATCTTCTTTTGTGAGAATCACAACCATCTACTGGATGACAGCCATCTAGTGGCAGAAGTAGAAAGTGAAAAATGCGCGTGTAAATTCAAAAGATGTATATTCTCACTTATAATTTATAAAGCATATTCCCAATCAATTTTACACTGCCCGTAATGCAGGCCTTGTTAATTCATCCTGGCAATGCAGAGAGCAGTTATTCTAGTAGCATATAATATTACTTAAGTCAAAAAACTGGCACTAAAGCGTTGCACAAAGATCCTCGGCGTGAGCGCACTAGGGGAAATCGCGCGCCACTCACCCTATCACGGCATCGTGTTTACGTATCGTTCTATTACCCAAAGACGAATTAATTTGCCACTCTGAAAATTGGAGGTCTCATAGGAAAAAATCTCAGCTTTCTTTTAAAACTATTTTGAAGAAAAAAAAAGTGCCGCGATTTGAAAAAAAGTCAAATTTATTTTTGATTTTCAAAAATTCGGGTCAAATTTTGACTTTTTTTGAAAATTGTTATCACAAACAGAAATTTTGTGAAAAAATCTCCTGAAAATATTGAATGTGAAATTTTGTTTCAGGCAACAGGACAAACGTTACAAACGTTTGAAAGTAAGGCTTTGCTTGAAAACCCTATAAATTGTACCCCCTCCACTTTGATAAATAATCATCAAAATAAATTAATTTTTGGTGTGAGGAGTACTATCTCATAGGACTACAATTAGGCCAGTTTTTATCCCGATCGGACAACTTTCATTTTTGAGGTGGGTACACTTCAGAAATTTTGCCCCATGTAGAACAGAAAAGTGGTTTTTTTGTGTGTGCCGGTGTAGTCTATAAGAGTAGTGAGTTTATACATTCTGTTCGCGGCATGTAGTCGTTTCGTTTTGATGCTTCTGTTTCTCTATTATATTATTTTGTGATTGGTATTACATCTGTAGCTTTCTTGAAATTCCCAATTCATGCTTGAAAACTTATTACAATTACTCGACAATCACTCAATATTTATTTGTGTCCTTGGTTCAAATTTGATGATTAAAATTTTTCATGACACGCGCATCAAAAGTTCGACTTTCGCTGCCTGTTAAGCTGGTCGAAGTTTGCGTTTTCGATCCTAGACTGGAAAGTTGAAAGAGGCGACTGCGATTCACTCAAGAGGCAAGAAAATTCGAACTTTCGATGCGCTTCCGATATTCAAAGTATTATACTATGCTTCTGAGTTATTTAATTAAAAAAATGATTTAAGTATCAGTTTATTATATTTGGAAATGACTTGAACGTGAGATTTTAGGCCGATTATTTTGTTGGCAGGAGCTTGGACTTTGAAGCTTCACTAATATATGGAATATGGATTGCACTTATTCACTTGAATACGCAGGCTCAAAATGTTCTATCAAATTCTATCTGTCAGGGAGCTTCGTACTTTTCCATCGACATTTCCTCATTGAAACTTTATCGTATCCTAAACCAACAAGACTTATATCAAATCCTACATTCCAGAATTTGAGAAATTTTTATCTATCTCTATCCATGGTAAAGATTCTATGCTTCTTGATTTAAATTTTCCCAACAGCAAGCAATTACACAGAGGATGAACTTTGATAGAAATTTATTGACAGATAGAATTTTATAGTGATTTCCTTGATTTCGAAAGAAAGAAACTGATACAAGTCTTGGACTGATGAGATTTAGTAGAATTTCAATCAAAACACATCGATAGAAAGGTTTAGAAATTCTAGATAGATAGACTTATATAGAAAGCTCCGTCACATGCGCTATTCGGAAAACAAGAGAAATTAGGAAACGTACTTCAAAATTTTTTATGAAAAATATCAAAAGCAACTGAATAATTCATTCTGTAGAAAAGATTCGAACAAAAATAGTTGAGTGAGTAGATTGGTCTTCCTGTAGGTTATATTACTATACTGAATAATTGACCTTTTAGATTAAATTCGCATTGATATCGAAGAAACTCAAATAGAGTTTGAAAAATAATAACAATTAGGATGAAATGCATATTGCGATGCAGAAATTTCTATTTTTGGAAAGCTCAATAACGTTTTTGAGATTATATATATGGTATAGTTTTATATTCACCAATAGAACAAAGTATCACTGTCAAGATGAGGACCAAAGCAAAAACGATACTCATATTTTGCAATTAGGGAAGAAACTGATTTATAATTTAATAAAGAATTGGCTTAACAGTGCATCGAATTATGATTTCAGTATTTCATTACAGTCAATATATGCCACTGCAATCATTATCTTATTAATGATAGGCGATAAGCTTCTTCTGCTTAGATATGAATGTTTATGCTCCATATATCAGACCAAGAAAAGAAATTTTGTTCACTCAAGAATGGAAAATTTGGGAATAATAATGAGATTTTCGCGGAAAGCGCTACGATAAAAATCTGATTGTCAAACAGAAATTTGACTGAAGATTTAATTCCTAGTGATGTATTTTTATTTCCTTCATTTTTATCGCTCAGCTTTCGTTTGAGACCAAAATAGAATCAAAAAACGTTCTTCATTTTATTTAAAGTTCCAAAATTTTTAAAACTCCTCATTAAAATTGTGTTATCCTCGAATGTTTCATTTACAAATTCTCAATATAAAGTAGCAAACTATTTTTTTGATTGCTGAGACAATTTTAAATTAATATAGTAAGTTTTTTTAATATAATCGATATATGATGAAAGATTTAAAAAAGTTGTCTTTTGAAATATATACATATATAGTATTTGGCTAACCATATTCGAATAACATGCGTCTATTATAAAAGAATTATCTCGTGCACATCAGCAAATAGAAAGTTATGGAAATTTAAGGAGTCAGTTTGGATTTATAGATACTTAAAAAAATTCAGCATCCATGAAAATATGAAAATTACGAAAATAAGAGTTCTTGCAAACATATTTTACTAACTGGAAATAATAGTTCAATAAATTATTTTACTCCTTCCAAAAATCTCAAGAACCTTTAGTATTCATAAAGCCATGATTAATTCTACATGATTCTATCATGATTTCTGCATGTAATGTATATGAAATAATCACTTACTGTGATTAGAAATTTCATTAAATGCCGGATCTCATTCGAGGACCTTTGAAAAGTTTATCAAAGGCTGACTCGGTTGGACAAATCCTTCAAAAGTTAGCGTGGCGTCAATAGTCAGCCAACCACACATACATACGAAGAAGGACAGAGATCTCTCATGAATGAGAATGTAAAAATGAACTAAAATTGTGACGTAACCATCTGGGGTAATGTTTACCATCAGCCTAGAATTTTAGTTTCTTGTTTTCATTTATTAGTAATCCAGTTAGTTTTAGAGTTCAACTGTGAGCAATTCGTATAAATTAGTTGATTTTCAAACAAATAAAGCACTAATGAGGTAAAGACACCAGTTAGTGACACTGTTAGTTTTCGAAAGTACAATATATAGCTTGTCACGGTTGTATAAGCTTGATCAGCTTCAATTAATCCGGGTTATTTCCAATAGGAATCTGAACCGGGTTTTCGAACTTCGAAGATACACTTTTCCGGCGAATAAACGAATTAAAGTACTCAAAGGACGTAGGGTCTTTTCGCCCATGCCACCTCAAGAAAAAATTGTCTTGTCAACATACGATGGTGACGTCTTGGCAATATTGACCACTAGCAATACACTTACTGGAATATATAAATATTATCCTCATCCAAAACGTAAAACGCGGGCAAAACTAATTATAGAAAGCGGTGCAATTACTCCTTTGACCACAGATTAAGTCAAGGAAATTCCAGTAGGACCCATTCGCCCCATCTTGCATGGTTTTAAAGTGGAACATGTAAGGAAAATGTTAGGTGAGTTACTTTTCAACTTTGCAATTTATTTGGAATCCACTGAGCTAAGTGGATCTTTTAGTGATTTTCTATTTTGTTTCCATTCATCCTGAAGACCTTTAGAATGACATTTAATTATTATGTATTTTATGCGTTAATAGATGATAGATGGTAATGTGCGATGTTATGCCTCTGACTGAATAATTGAGTATAAATAGAGAAATGTATAATATGTATACGAATTTAGAAATATTTATACCTACCTAATTGCGCCTCCATTGGTGGCCTTTCTCGTGACTGGCCTTCTTCTTCTCCTTCTTCTTCTAACAAATAACATTCTCCTGCCAGGTCTCTTGCTCCTACCGAGCCATCTTCTCGTGCATGGTCCTGGACTCCTATTCGCAGGTGCATGGCTCCACCTACCAGATAAACGAATTTTTTTACTCCAAGGACAGAACTTTCAAAGATATACAATAATTTGAAGCTTGTGTCTCAACAGATTAAACTACTTTTCAGTATTTTCAGAATCAAAAATTTCAAACTAACTATTTGCAAATAATAAAAGCAGCAATTAAGGTTTTCGTAAAGGAATCTAGCTTCTAAGTATTTAATTATATCTTATCACTTTAGCGATAAGAATATAAAATTAGGGCGTTGTAATCAGTTTTCCCTCTAATTGCAAAAAATGAGGGTCCTTTATACTGTGGTCTTCATCTTGACGGTGGTACTTAGTTCTATTGGTGAATATGATACTACATTATACCTATAATTTCAAGAGAATTTTTCAACTTGCCGCAATTAAATGCTATTATTTTTCAAACTCCATTCGAATTTGACCGAAATAAATACGGAGTAATTTAATCCTACGATATCTAATTAATGAAAATTCAAGAAACAAACTCTATCAGCAGATTAGGTGGAGTGGATAGATGTAATTAATTTTTATCAGCGTCGCTTCAATGTCCAAGAATCAGTCCGAAATCTTACGTCTGACTCATTGGCAAATATATAAAATTATTCCTAACATTTTTTCTGAATTATTAATTTAGGAGTTAATTATTTCATTGAATCTGAACCTAGCAAAAAAATAAATATCGTAATCGTAAAATATTTCCGAATATGGAACGGAAATTTCTGCAAAACTAAAAATATGAGATTCGTCGCGTGCTTTAATTTATTATTTCCAACATCTATCGAGACAATGTATTTTTGATATAGATAACTACTTTCAAAATCTTGGAATAAAAAAGCAAACACATCTCTGCCAACGAACCTTCACATTCTTTATAGATTAGGCTTCCTATCAGAAATGAAGGTGTGTCTTTGAAATGTCAACATGACTAGTGATTCATGTCGATCATTTTTGGAAAAGATCGAGATTTGCTCATAACATAGTTGGATGGAACTGAAACGTAATGGAGATCAAGAATTTGTGATGAAAGAAGTCAATCGAGGCGAGACGATCATTTTAACTGAGTGAGCGTTCGTCTCGATGTGATGAGTATAGTGTTCGAGGTTTAATTTCATCTAACGAGATTTCGGAAAAATTTGAAAATGATCGCTATGCATCAGGAAACATGATAGTAACTATTATTTTCTAATAGAGTAACAATTAAAAAAAAAAATTAAAGAAACACTATGAACCAACTTCATGGGACGAAGAGCATGTATTACAGGTAGCTGAAAAGCGTTCTTTCTTCAAAGAAGTGTAATCATCGCTTTCTTGTTGCAGAATTAAGTTCACAGTTTGATTGTTTGCCTAATGGCGCTCCCATTCCTCATGACGGCCCATCTTCTTCTGCTTCTCCTGACAGACAAAATTCTCCTGCCAGTTATGTTCCTCCTGCCACACCTCATCCTCCACTCAGGTTTTCTTCTCCTGTCAACTCTTCTCAGCGGGCAAGGTCACGGTCTCCTTCTGCGAACTATATAGCTCCCCCTATCAGGCTTCCTACTTCTGACGGAAATGCATATGGGCTTGACCAACTTCAATTTATTCGGCTTATTTCCAATAAGAATCTAAGCCGGCTTTTCGAACTTCGAAAATACGCTTTTCCAGAGAATAAACGAATCAACGTACTTGAAGGATATAATGCCTATAGGCCCGTGCCACACCAAGAGCAAATTGTATTATCAACATTCGATGGTGACGTCTTTGCGATATTGTCAAGTAATAACACTTTTGCTGGAATATATAAACATATTCCTGACATAAAACGTGCTGGAAGGGTAAAAATAAACATAGGAAGCGGCACGATCACCCCATTGACCCCAGATGAAATCAAGGAAATTCCAGTGGGCCCCGTTTTCCGCATCTTACACGATTACAGAGTAGAACATGTAAACCAAAATGATGGGTAAGTTACTTTTCAAACTTAACTAGAAATCGCAAAGTCACAATTGTTGGGGAAAGCTGATTTTCTGTCAGACTTAGCCAGAATAAGATGGGAACCCAAACTCTTTGATTGTTGAAGACATTAGGGTAGTATGTTTCAAAACACTTGTCCTATTTCTTGCTTGACTAACAGGAACTTCTTCCACGAAGAGAAATTTAGAAACACTTGTTCTTATTTAATGCAGCCTCTATTGCTGGCATTTCTCGTGGCAGGCAATCTTTCTTCTCCACTTTCTTCTTCCTCAAATTCTTCTTCTTCTGACAAATACCATTCTTCTCCCAGGTCTCATTCACCGCTCAGGTCATCTCCTGACGAAGTTTTTCTTCATGTAAGGCCTAGGTCTCCTGTTCCCAGGTGCATGGCTCCACCTCCAAGGCTTCCTTCTCCTGATGGATCTATATGTGGACTTGACCAGCTTCAGTTTATTCTGCTTACTTCAGTCAAAAGTCCGAACCGGGAATTTCAACTTCGAAAATACACTTTTCCTGCCTATCAACCGATATTCTTACTCAATGGATTGAATCAATATAGCCCCATTCCAACGCAGGAACATATTGTTTTATCAACATTTGCTGGTGAGGTATTTGCAATATTGGAAAGTAGTAACTATCTTGCTGGAATATATGCCTACATTCCGCGCACTAGCGGTAAAAGACGGATAAAAAAGAACATGCAAACTGGAACTATTACCCCATTGACCAAAGACGAAAGGGATGAAACTCCAGTAGGCCGCCTTCGCCCCATCTCCTTTAATTTTAGAGTGAAATATGTCCAACAAAATCATCCACGTAATCCACTGAATTAAAAAATGTAAAATAAAAATGATTGTGATTCGATGTTCACAGTTTGAATGATTCCCTGATGGAGCACCCATTCCTGGTGTTCCACGTGGCCGCTCATCTTTTTTTTGATATACAAGATCCTCCTGCCAGTTCTCATTCTCCTTTGTGAATCATCTCCTTTTGTGATCATCTACTCTCAGACCTCATTCTTCACTCAGGTCTCCTCCTGCCAAAGCTCCTGAACGTGCAAGATCCCGGTCTTCTCCTGCCAGCCATTTAGATCTTAAAGTGTGTTTCTCGAGCATAATATGAGAATCAATCCAAAAAATCTTCGAATCCGAATTGAAAATTTGTTTTTCAGATTGGAAATTAAGATACTTTCTTGAAAGTTAAGCTCTTTTGTGAAAAATGAATTCTTTTGTTGGGGGTTCATCATTTTAATTCAAAATTCATTTCCCTGGTTGAAATCTGAGACATTTTATTGCAAAATATTCGATTAAAAATGTATCTCTCTGTTTTAATAATAATTTCCTTACTAAAAATTCAATTGTTCAACTATTGTTCGAAAAATGATCTTTTTTACTTGAATATTCATCTCTTTGGTCAAAAATTCAACTATTCTACTTAAAGATTCATAATTTTAGTTGCAAATTTATCTTTCTGGTTCAAAATTCAACTATTGCAGATAAGGATTTACAATTAAAGTTGGGAATTCATCACTTTGTTTGATAATGTAACTATTTTTTTGAAAGTTAGCTTTTTTGTGGGAAGTAATTTTTTCAACTGAAAATGTAACTTATTTCAATTAATTAATTTTCTTGGTTGAAGATTCATTTTCTTCAATCGTAAATACAATTTCTCGTGTGAAATATGAACAAGTTTGTTAGAAAACATTTTCTTGTCACAAAATGGTTAATTTTTAACTAAGAATTTGTCGACTCCAATTTCTTTGAAAACTGATATTTTATAATTAAACGGTGAACTAATTAGTTGAAAGTTCATGTATCTTGTAAGAAATCCGTTTTTTTGTATACTCAATTTTTTTTCACTGAAAATTGATGTTTTTGGCTTATAGTTATAATTCTAAAAAACACTCGATTTCTCATTTTGAAAAATTAATTTTAGGGAAATATTTTTCAAAATTTGCAAAAATTTCAAATGATTTCATCAGATTTGGGAGAAGAATGTTGAGGATTTTAAAACTAAATGTAGATTTCAAGATTTTGAGCCAAAAAGTTAGAAGCTTTGAAGACTTTGGAAAGGTTCAAAGAGAATATAAAAGTTTTGTCAAGATTTCTGGGAAAATTCAAAGTAATTTTTCATTTTATAAAATTCATTTTGATATAATATTAAAGAAGATTTTAGAGCATTCAAAATGATGACCAAAATTACGAAAAAAAATTTGCAAGATTTTAGGGCATATTTTTCAATAATGCAAAATTAATTCAACATCTTAGGAAAAATTCGAATAATTTCAAAAGATATTAGGAATTTAAAAAAATTGTAATGAAAATTCAGAAAGATGGCAAAAAACTTAAAACGAGATGTAGATTATGAATATTTCGAAATAGGCGTTTGACGTTTTTTCAAAATTTCAAAAAGCGAGTCAATGAAAAAATAAATGCTATTCGCCCAAAAAAAGACCCGCTAAATTTGCAATCATAATTTTTTGATAGAATGCGTTGCTTCTGTTTCAATCGTGAGAAATTACATTAAAAATAAAAAGATTGAGTTTTGGGAAAAGCGACACAAGCTACGAAAAAAATTAATAGACAAAAATTGTGCACCTAATCGTAACAATTTTTAAAATACTGAAACTTCTGAAGATTTTAAGTTAAATAGTATGTTAAATTATTATTTCTAGTTATTAAAATGTTTTTTATCTGATGATCCGTATTTTTTATCTGATGATCCGTAGGAGATAAGTCTTAATTTGTATTTGTTATCCAAATATGGTTAGTTAAATACTATTATATTTTAAACGGCAATATTTTTAAAATTTTCGATCAAGTATCGTTCATATTTTGAAAACATCGATGATTGATGATTTGGAAATTATTGAATTTCAAACTTCTAGAAATTGTCTAATATTAAAAAATCCTTATTGATTTTTATTTAGAAATTTCATAAAATTTATTAAAAGCGTGGCAAATAGAATTGTGAATTCACAAATTCATCAGGGATCAAATCGTTAGAAAATCCAATTTCTGATGGTCTCCCAGTAAAGAAGACATTTTCTGAATAAGAAATTGTATACTAATTGAAAAAAAAACAGTTAAGAATTGCGACCAGGAGCCAAATTTTCCCGCAAAAATTCATTCCTGAACCACGGCGACACGGAAAAAATGTAAATGATTATAGTTTTTAGAATTGAAATATTATTTTTGAAAATTAATATAGCTTCTACGTATTCATTTAGATTTTGTCACTCTAGAGATAAGAATACAAAAAAAATTATGGCGATAATAATACAGCGCTAAGAACCAAATCTTCGATCAAATTTCTGTTTGCCTCCCTTAAGTAAACGACATTTTTTTTTTTGGACCGATATGTGGAATATAAACATGAATATCTTAGCAAAACACGTTTTTCGCCTTTAATTAATGAGATAGTGATTGAGATAATTAACATTATTATTATTATATGAATCAGTTTTTGCTCTCATTGCAAAATATGAGGATCGTTTATGCTATGGTCTTTATCCTGACGTTGATCCTTACTTCTATTGGTTAATATAAATCTACACTTTATTTATAATATTGAAAACGTTTTCAAGCTTTCCGGAAATAAAAAATCCTGCACCGCAATATGCATTCTATCCCAGTTGCTATTATTGTACTGTATTTGAGTTTGATCGAAATGAATATTTCCGCGAAATCCATTACTTAGTTGCTTCTGCTATTTTTTGGAAACAATTTTGAGGTACCTTTCCTCATTTTATCGTTTTCTGAATAGTTCTTTGCTCCTGGCAGAAATATTAGAGATAAAAGCACAGACTTTCATGAACTTGAAGCTCATATACATGCAAGTTCAAAAAAATATTTTTGTGAAGTGTACTTTAATGAAAATGCCAGAAGAAAATTTGATAGAAAATTTACAAAATTGTATCAATTTCCTCGTTTTGGAATCGTATACTATTCTCGTAAGTATCTTATAGTTTCTATTCATATTTTCTCATTAAAATTCCATCAAATCTTATTGCCACATGGCTTGTATCAAATTTGATGTTCTGAAATCTTGGTAGTATTTATTCAGCTGTCTTTCGCCGGAAATCTCATACTTTTCCATCAGCAACTTCTTATTTGAATTACAGAATTTCTTATCTATACAAGAGTTACATCAAACTCTCC
This sequence comes from Andricus quercusramuli, assembly GCA_932178445.1. Taxonomy (NCBI): domain Eukaryota; kingdom Metazoa; phylum Arthropoda; class Insecta; order Hymenoptera; family Cynipidae; genus Andricus; species Andricus quercusramuli. Next base: position 23,536 of record CAKNXH010052022.1, on the reverse strand, counting down.
GTATCAGAATTTTGGAATTTTTATAAAAATGATCTTGGATATTAGAATTTGTGTAGCAATCTAGTTATTAAGCTGTAAAATCGAGACATGAGGATTCATAATCCAGGATTTTAGGAATAAACCTGCAAATTATAGGAATCACTATCTGCAGATTGCTATCCCAAATTCGAATGTCCAAGATCATTAACGGTGGAATCCATTTTTCTCAGTGTAGCATTAAAGTGCAAGGTTTTTTCAGCAGAATATCCGATTCGAAATCTTACGTTCAATTCAATTCCAAATATAGTGAATCGTTCCTGAAATCTTCTTCTAGTTTATTAATTAAGGAGAAAATCATAATCATCCAATGACAAAATATCATGATGAAAAAACAAAAGCATGACTACGAAACGACTTTATGCTGTGAACAGAATGTAGTAGCTCGGTACAATTGTAGATTATTGTGAGTAATACAAGATTACTACATTTGCTTATGAATATTTGCTCTTAAAACAAAATGTAATTGTTTCTTCTTGCAGAATTAAGTTTACAGTTTGATTGTTTGCCTGATGGCGCTCCGATTCCTGGTGTCGCTCATGGTGGTCAATCTTTTTCTGCATCTTCTTCTTCTGAAAGACAACATCCTCCTGCCAGTTCTTTTTCTCCGGTCAGACCACATCCCTCGCTCAGCTCTTCTTCTGCTGAACCTTCACTTCATGCAAGGTCCAGATCGCCTCCGGCCAGCAATATAGCTCCACCTATCAGCTTTCCTTTTTCTGATGTGCTTGGATATAGACTTGATCGCCTTCAATGTATTCGACTTATTTCCAATAGGAATCCGAATCGGGTTTTCCAGCTTCAAAGATACACTTTTCCTGCGGATGAAGGAATTAAAGTACTGGGGAGAAGTAATGTCTTTTTTCCCGTGCCACCCCAAGAACAAATTGTCTTGTCAACGTACGATGGTGACGCCTTGGCAATATTGACGAGTAATAATACACTTTCTGGATTATATAAACATAATCCTCATATAAAGCGTAAAGCACGGGTAAAAATGAACATCCAAAGCGGCACGATTACCTTATTGACCCCAGATGAAATCGAGGAAATTCCAGTTTGCCCCAATCGCCGCACCTTAAATAATTTCACTCTAGGGCATGTAAACCACAGTGACGAGTAAGTTACTTTTCAAAACAACCTAGTTATCGCTACGTAACATTTTCATTACTAAAAGTTGTTTTATATCATAAATTCAAAATTTGTTTGAAATCAAATCTCCGACCAATTCCTTGAAATGAAGAGAATCATAAAGAACCTCATGCGAATTTGACAACATTTGTGCTTATTCAATGCGCCTCTATTACTGGCATTTCCCGTAGCAGGCCATCTTCTTTTTTTATTTTTCTTCTCCTAACAAAGAACATTATTCTGCCAGGTCTCTTCCTCCTGCCATACCACGTTCTTCGCTCAGGTTTTCTCATGCTGAGCCCTCTCTTGGTGCATCGTTCAGCTCTCCTGTTTCCAGGTACATGGTTCCACCTACCATTCTTCCTTCTTCTGATGGATCTGTATATGGACTTGACCAACTTCAGTATATTCTGCTTACTTCCTTCAAAAATCCAAACCGGGTATTCGAACTTCGAAAATACACTTTTCCTGCAGATAAATATATTTTACTACTCAAAAAACCAAAACAGTATGGCCTTATACCAACGCAGGAGCACATTGTATTATCAACATTTGCTGGAGACGTTTTTGCAATATTAGACAGAAGTGATTATCTTGCTGGAATATATGCGTCCATTCGTGGCAATACCAGTAAACTTCGAGTAAAAATAAACATGCAAAGTGGAACGATTACCCCATTGACAAGTGACGAAAAGGTGGAAACTCCAGTAGGCCGTTTTCGCTCGATCTCATCTAATTTTAGAATACAGCACGTAAACCACAATCATCTACGTCATCCACTCAATTAAAAAAAATGTAAAAATAAGAAAAAATGTTTGTGATCCGAAGCCATCTTGAAATATTACGAGTAACTTGTAATTACAGGTAATAATAAGAACTCAATGTATGTTCTCAAGTCCTTATAGAAAGAAAAGAAGATCTGTAAAGGTAAGAGGTTGATTTTCTATAATAGGATATTCAAATGCGTACATTCACGCTGCCGGAATTTTTTTCTAATAATATAAATATAAATTATTTGTAAAATTAATAACAATTTTTCCGATATCAATAGTTCTGAAAATTTGTTAAGCAAGTTGAATGATTCATTATATCACTGATTCTAGTTAGTAAAATATGTTTGAAAAAATTCTTATATTCGTTTTGTTTTTCAATATTTTTTAAATTTTTAATTGAATATCATTTGTACTTGAGAAACACGTGTGATATTTTCCCAGTTAGGAACAATTTTCAGAATTAGAAATATTATCCTGACTAATTAAAAAAAATTAGCTACGGATTGTGTGTAAGAAACACAAGCGATAATAATATTCCCGAAGTAGCCTCTACTGAGGAACCTACATTTCTTTTCTTGGACTGACTCATGAAATATAAACATGACTATCACAGAAAGACAAGCTTGACGTCTATAGCATATGAGATTGCGATTAAGATACCAGATATGTTCTTCTGCTGAATATTATACTATACAATATCTTAATTTTAAAAGACGTTTTTCGACTTTAGCTGTTGGAAATTTCTATGCTATAAAATGTTTTCTATCCTGATTACTATTATTTTTCAAACCCCATTAGAGTTGGTCCGAAATAAGTGCGTCACATATTTCATCGAAACTATATGATATCCTATGCAGAGAAACAATTATGAAACACTATGTGAAACCATGTCAAATATTTCTATCAGGTTGTTTTCTTTGCCTAATCAGTTACTGTTCCATCAGACACTGTGAAAGCAAAGCATCATTGCAGGGGTAAATCTAGGTATTACAATAAGTCTCAGAAATCCTATGTGCTAATATCTCAAGCGTCATTATTCAGTGTATAGAATTCATGGAAATAAAACAAGGATCCAACGATTAAATTTGGAAAAGCACCACAAAATGCTCCTACTGCAATTCCTAAAAACAGAAAATTTGTTTCCCTAGATAAGAGTGAAAATGAGGGTGGTACATAAGCACCGAAACGTTGGTGAATATAATAAATGCTTTCATATTGTGAATTGCAATAGGAGCATTTTGTGGTGGTGGTCCAACTTTCATCGTTATTCGATAAGAATTATTAGCGGAAGGAAATATATAGACGGACTAAATTTATAGCTTTTTCAAACTCTTTTAAGTGAAATTGCTTTAAAAGTGAATCCAAGGAATTAACTAAATACTGAAATGTGTCATTACTATTTCTCAGTGGAAGTCAAATGAATTGATCAAAATTGCAATCTATTGTTATCAGTAATGCAAAAACATTCGTTCTTTGAAAAAATGCAATCGTCTGTTTCTTCTTGGAGAGTGACATCCACAGTATGTATGTTTTCACAATGGCGTCCCTATTCCTGGTGTTCTTTGGGGACCGCAAGCACAATATATACATCTCACGCATATATACTTAATATACATACACGTGAGATGCAAACATGGGCGCGCAGTCCACAAGGAACGAAGGTGAGTGTGGGACTTACCGAAACGGCACCTACCCACTAAACCTTAACTCCTTTCCCCGCCAACCCACATCCTCGGAACCGCTTTCGCATTACTTCAAGGACATAGGGGTAAGCCCACTAAGTCGTGCTTCGACTTCCATCATTTTGAGCTAGCTTGGTATTTCAACTCTCCGCACCCAACCAAGCTGCACGCATCGTCCTCAGTGGTGTGGTGGTACCACCACCTGGGCTCGTCGGCTTTCGGCATCTTGATTGGGTGCCATACTTTAACTTGGTCGTCCTTGAGGCTTCCTTGATGAGGCTGCCTCTCGGAATGACCAACACGTCATAGTCCCGGGCAGGTGGTCCTCCCTCGTTCTATCTAGCCCTTCGCACCTCGCTGCCATATGGCCGAAGCCCTGGCAGCGATAACACCGTAGAACCTCCGTCTTCTTCTTGACTGTGCAGGACACCCATCCTAGCTTCAGGTGTCCTGTTCGAAGGAGTCTTGACGCCAATTCTTCCTTTAGCTCCACAAAGGCCCTCAGATTGCCTCTGTAGGGTTTCTTCGTGAGGCTCACCTTAACCTCTCCGGCTGCTGCTTTTCCGAAATGCTTTGGGACCGCAGGCTCCACATCCTCTTCATCCGTGATCAACTCGAGGTCCAGGACCTCGACCTCGATGCGGGGAACGAGCTCACGCACGTTTCCCCCATCTCCCACAGCATCCTTAATGGCCGTGGACAGCTTTGATGCACCATCCGCAGCTGGCCCTACCTCCACAAGAACACCTCCCCTTCGGGTCTGCCTCACATCCCTGATTTTTACACCAAGGGTGTCCGGCTTCACCTTTTGTTGGAGGTTCCTGAGGACCTCCGCATAGCGTGAACCCGAGGCTGGTCTTATCAACACCGCCTCAGGTCGGGCTCTCCTATGCTTCTCCTTCTTATTCTTCGTCTGGGCTGCGGGTGCAGGCGCCCCATCCTCTTATTTTTCAGGGGTTGAGGCCGCCACAGTCGTGGGACGGGTTCTCATCCGCGTCTTCAGTGGCCTCGAGGGGTCAGCCTCGACGGGACTCGGAGTGGGCTCGCTCTCTCGTTTCTCACGTTGAGGAGCGGGAGTTTCCACGGCTTTTTCAGTCTGCGTACCGCCGTGACTGGTCTCTTTGGTCACCTTTTCCATCTTCTTGTATTTTTTCGCGACCTCCTTTCCAGCGTGTTTTAACGCGTCTTGGTAAAACGCCGTAGCACCTCTTACACTGCACTGCATGTTCATCAGGACAGTCCTCGCCTCACTAAGTCCATCCCTAATAGGCATGAACATGTTCCTTTTCGTATTGCTGAAAGCCTGCATTTTCTCCAAAATATCCTCCAAGTCTTTTAAACCATCACGGCACTGCTGCACGTACTCAGCCGCCCACATTTGGTCTAGCCTAGCCTGCGTCTTCTGATAGAAAACAGGGATCTCCACCACTTCTTTATATCGGCTCCTAACTCCTCACATATACTCCTATTTGCTGTTTTTAAGTCATACTCCATTAGAATTCCCACGAGTAGCTAGGGAAATAAAGGTCCACCCCCGCAGAGCCCCGCATACGAGGCTGAGGTCTGTGTACTCTAGAAGGCGACCTGGTATCCTAGAGATACCGTTTACGACACCACTTCCCTGGTGCCACGCAGTCTTTGGCACGGTGGATTAACGCCTTGCCTTGGAGGTTTTTCCTTCGGGACCATCCCTGGACCCTTGCCTGCGACTGCTTATTGAGTAGTGTAACTGTATTCAGCAGAAACCCTCGGTACAGGGCCGCAACAAGAAGCGGTCATGGTTTTTTCTCGGTGTGTCTCGGTGTGTGAAATTTCTTTTTTTTTTTTTTTTTTGCTTAAAAATTTAAATATTTGGTTAAAGTTCAACAGTTTTATTAGAAATTCGTGGTTTGTGATTAAAATTTGAAATACTAGCAAATTTCTAAACAGAATTTTTTTGATAGAAGGAATAAAGTCAATAAATTAGTGCTGTTGGGCCTATTATTATTCTCTTTAATTCATAAGTAAAGCGAAGCAATATCATTCATAATAATAACGTATTTTATGATTTTTTTGTCACAGTGGGATTATTTATTCGCCTGAGTGAATAAAACGGAACTTTCTTTTATTTTTTTCCGAAACAGAATGGCTCGGACATTGCCGAAAAACTGGCGCCATGGGAGCCATGATACATTAAGATTTTATTATGATTTGTAATCAATAGTAAACAATTTTACATTTTTTTAAAACATTTTTTCAATGGTGAGGGGGTTTTATTTCACAAGATCTACTGTGAAATGAAGTAAGATTGAGCGGTGGATGCCTACTGGAACTTCCTCAACTTCTTCTGGGGTCAATGGGGTAACTATGCCGCTTTCCATGTTTATTTTTGTTCTTTTATTAGACTTGATGTGAGAAATATGTTTATATATTCCAGAAAGAGTGTCCATACTCGACAAGATTGCAAATACGTTACCATCGAATGTTGATAATACAATTTGTTCTTGGCGTGGCACGGGCCTGTAGACACTATTTGATGTGAGTACTTTAATTCGCTTATTCGCAGGAAAAGAGTATCTTCGAAGTTCGAATCGCCGGTGCAGATTTTTAGTGGGAGTAAGGCGAATAAATTGAAGTTGGTCCAGTTCATATCCATGTCCGTCAGAAGAAGGAAGCCTGGCAGGTGGAGCTATATTGTTGGCAGGAGGAGACCTTGACCTTATACGTTCAGGTGGTTCGGCGAAAGAATAAGGAGACCTGAGCGCAGATTGAGATATGGCAGGAAGAGCAGAACTTGTAGGAGGATGTTGCGTGTCAAGAGAAGAAGATGAAGAAGACGGGCGGCCACGAGGAACACCAGGAATCGGGGCGCCATTAGGCAAGCAATCGAACTGTAAACTTAATTCTGCAAAAATAAACAGTCACTCACACTTTTTTGAAGAACAAATGTTTTAGCACATAGGATTTGATACAAGTCCTGTGGCAATATGTATGAGTTTTGTACGAATAGAATTTGATAGAAACATCCGGCAATCCGAAACATAAAATTTGATACGATCCTTGTATTATTGAAATTTGTTGATGATTCAATGAAAAACTTTAGATAAATTATAGATATAGTATAGTATTATATTTACCAATAGAACTAAGAATCACCGTCAAAATAAAGACCACGGTGTAAACGATCCTCATTTTTTGCCGCTAGAAGAAAAACTGATTTATATTTCAGTGAAGAATCGGGTTGACGGTCTATCGAAATAATATTCTGGTTCTTTATAAGAGTATATATTCCACCTTAATAGCAACCTCATATTGTATAGATGTTAAGTTTCTCCTGTGATATTCATGTTTATACTTCACATATCAGTCCAAGAAAAGAAATTTATAATCCTCAATAGAGGCCACTTTGGGAGTATTGTTATCGCCATTATTTTTTGTTCTTATCGCTAAAGTGATAAGATTTGAAATTTGAATATTATCGCGGACAAACTCAGCTGCTGCTCACAATTCTTGACAGATTTTTTTAATAATACGTTTCTCAAATACCAACAATAAACGCACATTCACGTAGTCGGAATTTAACTTTTTGATATGAAAAATATAAACTATTTGTAAAATGAATTATCACAATTTTCAGAATACTTAAAGTTCTGAATATTTTTGAACGAATTAAATAATTCATGGAATTATTATCTATAGTTAGTAAAATATGTTTGAAAGAACTCTTAGTTTCGTAATTTCAATATCCAACATCCAAATTTTTTGTTTCAAACCGGTATGAATTCATAATTAGAATAAAATTAAGAACATTTTTCGGTTTTGTTTTGATCTCAAAAGAAAGCTTATGTAAAGCAGTTTTAGGTTTACTGTCAAGTTCAAAATCACCTAATCTTGAACTTGATTCATACAATTGCGAACAAAATCCTTCTTGTCTTTCAGTTATAAATTTTGTAACATTTCTCAAATCTTATTGCCACAGGACTTGTATCAAATACTATGTTCTAAAATCTTACTAGTATTTGTTCAACTGTCTTTCGTCAGAAATCTCATACTTTTTTTATCAGCAACTTCTTATTTGAATTTGTGTAGTAATCTAGTTACTAAGTATTAGCTCGGTACATTTGTAGATAATCATTAGTAATAAAAGAACAATTGCTCTTAAAACAAAATCCAATTGTCTGTTTCTTCTTGCAGAATTAAGTTCACAGTTTGATTGTTTGCCTAATGGCGCTCCCATTCCTGGCGTTGCTTGTGATGGTCCATCTTCTTCTTCTGAAAGACAACATCCTCCTGCCAATTCTTTTTCACCTGTCAGACCACATCCCTCGCTCAGCTCTCCTCCTGCACAACCTCCTCTTCATGCAAGGTCCAGATCTCCTCCGGCTAGCAATAAAGCTCCACCTATCAGCTTTCCTTTTTCTGATGTGCTTGGATATACACTTGATCGCCTTCACTGTATTCGACTCATTTCCAATAGGAATCCGAACCGAGTTTTCCAACTTCAAAGATACACTTTTCCTGCGGATACAGGAATTAAAGTACTCGGGGGACGTAATGTCTTTTTGCCCGTGCCACCCCAAGAACAAATTGTCTTGTCAACATACGATGGTGACGTCTTGGCGATATTGACGAGTAATAATACACTTTCTGGTTTATATAAACATAATCCTCATATAAAACGTAAAGCGCGGGCAAAAATGAACATAGAAAGCGGCACGCTTACCTTATTGACCCCAGATGAAATCGAGGAAATTCCAGTGGGCCCCAATCGCCGAATTTTACATGACTTTACTGTAGGGCATGTAAACCACAATGACGGGTAAGTTACTTTTCGAAATAAACTGATTATCGTTCCGTCAAATTTTTAGTTGATTTTGTAGTCGAACATGTAACTCACAGCGATAGGCAAGTTACTTTTTCTGTGGCTACAGTAGCTTTTCTAAATTGAAATATTACTGTAGTCGCTTCTTTTGATAAATGAAGACCAAAAACCAAGGATTTATGAATTTTTTCTATTCCATTTATTTCACTCTGATTTCCTTGCAATGTTCATGAAGTGAACTAAATCCAATGTATCTTTCAAGGATCTTCAATTTTTTGTTTTCAGTTCATCCTGCAGAGTTTTAAATTGACCTGTAGTATTTACGGACCTTGTGTGATTGTTATTCCCCGATTCTTGAAATGAAAAAAATCATAGAAAACCTTATACGAATTTGACAACATTTGTGCTTATTCAATCCGCTCCTATTACTGGCATTTCCCGTAGCAGGCCAACTTGTTTTTTTTATTTTTCTTCTCCTGAAAAAGAATATTATTCTGCCAGGTCTCTTCCTCCTGCCATATCGCATCCTTCGCTCGGGTCTTCTCATGCTGAGCCTTCTCTTGGTGCATCGTCCAGCTCTCCTGTTTCCAGGTACATGGCTCCACCTACCATTCTTCCTTCTTCTGATGGATCTGTATATGGACTTGACCAACTTCAGTATATTCTGCTTACTTCCTTCAAAAATCCGAACCGGGTATTCGAACTTCGAAAATACACTTTTCCTGCAGATAAATATATTTTATTACTCGAAGGACCGAACCAATATGGCCCTATTCCAAAGCAGGAACACATTGTATTATCAACATTTTCTGGAGACGTTTTTGCAATATTGGAGAGTAGTAACTGTCTTGCTGGAATATATGTAAATATTCGTCAAACTGGCCGTAAACTTCGGGTGAAAATAAACATGCTAAGTGGAACGATCACCCCATTGACAACTGACGAAAAGGGGGAAACTCCAGTAGGCCGCCTTCGCCACATAATTTATTATTATAGAATACAGCATGTACACCATAACCATTCACGGCATTGAATCAGTTGAAAATGTGAAAATACAAAAAAATGTTTTCGATCGAAAGCCACCTTCAAAAATCAAGAATAACTTGTAATTACAATTTTAATTATTATTGTATATAATTATAATTCTTATGTTTATAATTATTATAGATTTATAACGATTCACTGATAATAATTTTCCTATGACATAAGGTTCCGTTAGTGCATACGGAACCCAACCCAAATTAATCTCTAAAGTTTAGGGGTTGATTTCTTATAACAGATTATTTGAATGCCCGCGTTTAGTCCACCAGATTTTTATTTTGTAATATTAAATACATGAATTATTTGTAAAATTAATGATTATAATATGTTAAATACTAAGCTTTCTAAAAAAATTTGAATCAAGATAAGTTTTGTCTAGAGGACGCTTATTAATCAAATACTATTATAACCTGATACTTTTTTGTATATCTAATAAAAAATCGTCCATATTCAAAAACATGTCATGTATAATTAATAATTTAGCAATGATTGGATTTCGAGTGGCTAGAAATTTCCGAATTTTATACGAAAACACTATTGTTTATTTCAAAACGCCATTAATTTGAGATTTTCTGAACAATAAGCACAGTAGGTATCTATTTTATATTTGGAATTGGTAAACTAATCTTTCGGGAAACAACAATTTTCATTTCCCGAGTCTTTATAAAAAAAAATGAAGATCTGTTTCATTTCCCCAGAGATATAATAGGATATTCAAATGCGTGCATCCTCGCCGCCGGGATTTTTTTTCTAACAATATAAATAGGAATTATTTGTAAAATTAATAACAAGTTTTCAAATGTCAAGAATTCTGAAAATTTGTTAATCCAGTCAAATAATTCATTACATCAGTGATTCTAGTTACTAAAATATGTTTGAAAAAATTCTTATATTCGTCATTCTGATATTCCCATGGATTCCAAATTTTTTTCAAGTATCTGTACATCTCAACTGTCTCGACAAATTTTCACAACTTTTTATATGCTGATTTGTAGAAGATAAATCGTATCTAATAGCCGGTTTTGACTCAAATATTGTTATTCAAACAATGTTATATTTTATTTTTCAAATTTTTAATTTAATATCATTTGTACTCGAGAAACGTGTCTGGTATTTTCCCAGATAGAAACAATTTTCAGAATTAGAAATATTATACTGACTAATTAAAAAAAATTCGCTACGAATTGTGCGTAAGAAACACGAGCGATAATAATATTCCCGAAGTAGGCTCTACTGTGGAACCTAAATTTCTTTGCTTGGACTGACTCATGAAATATAATCACGACTATCTCAGAAAGACAAGCTTGACGCCTCTAACACATGAGATTCCGATTACGATACCAGATATGTTATTCTGCTGAATATAATACTACACAATATCTCAATTTTATAAGACGTTTCTCAACTTTAGCAGTTGGAAATTTCTGTGCTATAAAATGTTTTCTATCCTGATTACTATTATTTTTCAAATCCTATTAGTTATTGTCCGAAATAAGTACGTCAAATATTTAATCGAAACTCTATGAAATCCTAACCAGACAAAAAATTATGGAACACTGTGTGATACAATGTCCAATATTTTTATCAAGTTGTTTCCTTTTCCTAATCGTTTATTGTTTCATCACACACAGTAAGAACAATGTATTATTGCAGGAGTAAATCCAGGCATTAGAATAAGACTCAGAAACGAAATAATGATACCATAAAAAAAAGAGATCTGTAGTTTTGAAATATCGGAAATTTGCAGCAAATTCTTTTCCTACAGAAATCTTATAATTTTCAATCAATAGTTTGCAGATGAAAGTCGATCAAATCCTACTATCTCAGGACATGTATTCAATCCGATATGCTAATATTTCGAACTTCATTATTCAGTGTATAGAATTCCTGGATATAAAACAAGAATCCAACGATTAAATTTGGACAACCACCACGAAATGCCTCCTACTGCCAGCTATATTGGTGCACCTTTCAGGTTTCCCTCTTCTGACGTACTTGAATATGAACTTTACCGATTCCCATTTATTTGTCTAGCCCCGCTGAAAATCCGCAACGGCAATTCGAATTTCGAAGATACACTTTCCCTGACATTAAACCAATTAAACTATTTATGCGATGTAATATCTTTCCGCAATGATACACTTGCAGTAATATATAAACATAATCCTCGCTTCCAATGTGAAGGACGTGCAAAGATAAACTTCGAGAGCGGCTGGAGTACCCCATTGACCCCAGGTGAACTCGAGGATGTTTCAGTAAGCCTCCTTTGCCCAATTCAATATCGTCTTACAGAAGAGCATATTAACCACGGAGATGGGTAAGATACATTTTAAGAGAAATTATTCATCGTCTCTTTTTTTCTGAACTATCTTTTTAGTGACTCTTTCAAGATAAAGACGCTTCATTCATTCTCTAAAACAAAATATCACTTCAGTGCTTCTTTTGTTACCTTAAAACGCAGAACTGAAGGATTTTTGAATTTCATTACATAATCTTTCATTTCTTTTAATTCGCTCTGAAATCTCTGCAATTTCCTTGAATTCATTCCAATTTGATGAATCTGTTTTGGAATATTAAATTTTTGCGCAGCGATGACTTTTAAATTCACCTTGAAATTTTATGTATTTTATCAGATTCTCATTCACTAATTCTATTCACTTCCATTTATGTGAATGTCACTCGCGTCTTTTTTCAAATAGTACTCCTTTTGCTTATCTGGAAAATTTAATGTGTTTGATTCACAGAAAAGTTTGTTTACTTATTCAAAGCTTACTTTTATTTTTTCATCCCATTTCCTTGGGACTCCATTCATTATAAGGGTTAGTAACAAGAACGACTTTGCAGCGTGTTTGTTGCTGAATTTTCAGTGCGAGTTTATCAATCTTGAAAAACCTGTTAGTTGTTTTATTCTCAGGAAGTGGAATATCAACGGATCGCCTTCAGCTTCTCTAGGTCAGCTTTTACTTCTTATGTTGTTAGTGTCGCCCGCAAGCATGCGGCAATTTAAGATTAAATTAGCAAAAAGATTTTCCTTCCTGCGCCCTCCTCGATCCACCACGAACGCGTTTCGTTATACGTAAGTCCACTAATGTAAATTTGTTCCAGAGTCTGAATAAAGGAGACGGATCATCTTCGGAGACGACACGGTGGGGGCAAAGTCCCGTTCTCTAATTCTCGCTCTCGCCAAAAATCGGCCGAATCGGCAGTCGTCCCTACCACCAGGCCCGTGGTGGCACAACTGAGCTCGATTTCCCCCTCTATCTCCATTCCCACTAACGCGACTCGCAAGCTGATAGGCTCGCTCTTACCAACGCATCGGCCTATTGCCGGCCGTCCGCACCATGTACAGAAATACCAGCACGGGATTCCCGCCTATATAGTTTACTTTCCTCAATATAAATTATATATATTTTTTTTTTTTTTTTTTTTTTTTTTTTTTTTTTTTTTTTATTATACATTCATGGTAGGCCCCAAGGACTGTACTAGCCTTCATCGCCTCACGTCTCCGGATTGGACACGCCGAAGTTTTTTACTAAATAAAGTTGTTTTTTGTGCATTTCCCACCACCTACCCCTCCTTTCCCTCCTCCCTTAACACCTTTAGCATGTAAGAATCAAAATACAAGATACGAAGTAATTGATTCAATCAAATTTCTGCTCTTGTAGATTATTATTTAATTTTAAACTCTATTTTCAGCACACACACACACCGCACACATCACGCTTCGTCGGATACCTACAGGTTACCATGGAGGTGACCTCTAGGGTGCCGATTGAGGGTGCAAGTGACAACACCCACACACAGATACCACACACATCACGCTTTGTCGGGGACCTACAGGTTGCCTCCGAGGTGACCTCTAGGTGCCGATTGAGGGTGCATGTGGTCACACAAACACATCGTACGCCTCACACTTTACTGGGGACCAAAAGGTTGCCTCCGAGGGGACCTCTAGGTTGCCGTATAAGGGTGCAGGCGTCAACACCCCCCCCCTTCCAACCTTCTATTTTACTTTTGTTTCTTCAATTCTTTCCCTTTTATCATTTGTGCCGGTCCTATCATGGCCTTTTCGCATCTCGTTTTTTTTGCTTATTTTCAGGTGCTCCCACCTCCCGGAAAGCCCCTCATGGAGGGAATGAGCTGACCCGGAGGAAAGAAGAACCGTCCAAATCCCAGGCGGCGAGCCAGAAGACTTCATATCGGGGCGCCCCCGGTCCCCGGGGCCCCAGCAGACGCAAGGGACTCCAACGAATCTGTTGACAGTATCCGCGAGGCCATCAGGCATAGTGTTACCGAAAGTAGTGACCTAGTGATCAGTAGACTTTACGAAAAAAGTTTCGAACTCGCCACAATTCCATTCTCGGAACCCCAGACCCTCTGGGAACACAGAGAACGCCCCGTCGGATCACCGGCTGGCCTCAGGGCCATAATACGTGGATCAGCAGAGGTCCCTCCCCATCACCCCCCTGCGGACCTATCTTCCGCACGCCCCCCCCCCCCCCCAGCTCGACTAGCGTACCCTACTTTACTTTTTATTCTCGCATCGAGTGTCCCTATTGCCAAAGGCTCTTCCATTGCACCTTCGGGCAAGAATAAGACCAATGGACCCCGAGGAACCTCACCGCACGCGGAAGAACAGACTTTTTGAACGACGTCGGCGGAGGAGGAAATACCTCCAGTCCCTGGTTCCGTGAATGGAGACCTACCTCGACGACGACTCCGCACTGGTGGATTCCAGTCCAGACCCCTCAGGATCGGATGTTGAATGCGACAGTGTCGAAATCGGTCTCGCGAGTGACGAAGTGAGCCTTTACCAACCGGAGATCTGTGTGTGCCCCAGTCCAACCGCGAATGTAGACTTGGACCTCCCGGACTCCCCCATCGGGACAAATATCAACTCGTTTGAGGAGCTCGCGGTCTAACTGCTGGAGAACGCCCCAGGGACGCCTCGGGAACGTGCTCAGGACCCCCATGCGGACATGCAGCCTCCTTTTCAAATGGTTCAGCAGCAATCATCGATCATCGAGGCATACGACCCCGAACACCCTGGACTCTACGAATATTCCTCCCAAAATTCTCAGATAGCGCAGGCAGCGGAGGATACCGACTCCGACGACGTCCTCACCATCAGCGCATCCCCCATCAGCTTCTTGCCGGAGAAAAACCCCACCATTATAGGACCAAACCCGGACCCCCCGATTGTGTGCTCACCCCAATCAGCCGGCCCCAGCTCGGAACGCGAACCAGTATCCCCGATCCGTCTTCCTCCAGGGAAAGGGGTTCCGCGGATAACACATGACATATCCCTCAACCCTCGGTTGGACATTAGGCGGCCCAAACCGCCGAACCCCATCGGAGGATTCCGGGAAGCCGAAGGACTACGGGAGAAATGTTTTAGGGATGGCGCACTGAACATCCGACGCAGGTCACGGACGCCGGAAGAAGGCCCCAGCACTATAAAAAGAGGAATAAGAACCTAAAACGAGGAGATTCCTCTCCAGGAGGAATTTCCCGTAACGCATCACTTAAACCGGTCCTTGTTAGATCCACCAGAACATCGGCCCTTTTCAGAGCCAGCAAAACATTTCACGAAGGAATTAAAAGTATTGTGTTCGACATGAGATCCCATGGTTAAAAAAGTCGTTCCTTTATTTCCGATCCTTATCTCCGTCACACGATTGTACGTTACCCCCCCCCCCTCCTCATTCATCCGCAAAGTGTGACAATCTCAGAAAGGGTTAGAAGAAGAAAAAATCCTAATTATTCGTGTGACTAATTTAGTATGAAGCCAAGAAATTTCGAAAAAAATTAATAGACAAAAGATGTTTACCCAAAAAAGTGATAAAATATTGTTAATAATCAATATTTGATGGAAAGCGCAGTTTTTGTTTTATTTATAAACAAAAAAGATTAAAAATAATGAAATGAATTTTCGTGGAAGGGGGACACAAGCTTCGGAAAAAGATGAATCGACAAAAATTGTGCACCCAAGAAAGATCTACTAATATTTAATTAATATATTTTTGGTAGGGTGCATAGCTTTTGTTTAATTCTTAAAAACTAACATTTTTTTTCATCTGAGAGAAGACGACACAAGGAATGAGAAAAAATTTATGGACAAAGGTTGCTCACCTAAGAAAGATCTACAAATTCCTTATTAAATGTTTTGTATTAGGATATCTATTTTGTGTTCAAATTGTAAAAAATATCATTGAAAGTTAACAAATTAATTTGTTGGAAAAACCTTACAAGGTGCAATGAAATTTTAATTACCAAGATTGTATTTTTTATAGGATACGCATTTTTTTCAATTAAGAAAACAAATTGTTTAAAATTCGTCTTCAGGAACAAAATTCATCATGCTTGGTTGAAAATGAACTTTTTGACTGAAAATTCAATTTTTCGTGTTGAAGATCCTCATGGATTTAGGATTTATATTTCATGGTAGACAGGTCATCTTCCAAATTTCTTTTTTTTTTTTTTTTCTTTTTGCTTGAAAATTTAAATATTTGTTTAAAGTTCAAGAGTTTTGTATCTTCGAAGTTCGAATCGCCGGTGCAGATTTTTAGTGGGAGTAAGGCGAATAAATTAAAGTTGGTCCAGTTCATATTCATGTCCGTCAGAAGAAGGAAGCCTGATAGGTGGAGCTATATTGTTGGCAGGAGGAGACCTGGACCTTATACGTTCAGGAGGTTCGGCGAAAGGATAAGGAGACCTGAGCGCAGATTGAGATATGGCAGGAAGAGCAGAACTGGCAGGAGGATGTTGCGTGTCAAGAGAAGAAGAAGAAGAAGACGGGCGGCCACGAGGAACACCAGGAATCGGGGCGCCATTAGGCAAGCAATCGAACTGTAAACTTAATTCTGCAAAAATAAACAGTCACACACACTTTTTTGAAGAACAAATGTTTTAGCACATAGGATTTGATACAAGTGCTGTGGTAATATGTGTGAAGTTTGTACGAATAGAATTTGATACAAACGTCCGGCAATCCAGAACATAAAATTGGATACGAGCTTTTTATTATTCACCGTCAAAATAAGGACCACGGTATAAACAATTCTCATTTTTTGCCGCTAGAAAGAAACCTGATTTATATGTCAGTGAAGAATTGTGTTGCCGGTCTATCAAAATAATATTCTCGTTCTTTATAATAGTATGTATTGCTTCTTAATATCAATATCACATTTTATAGATGTTAAGCTTCTCCTGTGATATTCATGTTTATACTTCGCATATCAGTCCAAGGAAAGAAATTTATATTTATTCTTGACAAATTTTTTTTAATTAGTCAGTATAAAATTCCTGAATCTTGAAAATTGTGTTAACTGCGAAATCATACATGTTTCTCAAATAACAAAGATATAATAATATAATCATCTTATTATTTATTTTTGAAGCCCATCATGTTTCGCTGTTGTTAAATGTAAAACATATTTCAAAACTAACAGTAAATACAAGCGCGCAAAACGCACATCCACGTATTCAGATTTTTACTCTCTAGTATGAAAAATATAAACTACTTGTACAATGAATTATCACAATTTTCAAAATACTTAAAGTTCTGAAGATTTTTGAACAAGTTGAATAATTCATTGTATTATTACTTACTGTGGCACGGGAAAAATTTAATTAATTACAGTTTATGGATTTGAAATATTATTTTTGAAAAAAAGTATAGCTGCCAGGTATTAATTTAAATTTATTACTCTACCGATGAGACTACAAAAATTATGGCGATAATAATACAGCACTAAGAAATGAAATAGTAATTTTTATATCATATATAAATTCCAATAAAATACTAGAATATTAATTTGATACACTGCTAACCAAATTCTTCATTTACGTATAAATCAGTTCTTTCTCTAATTGCCAGGTTATTCTAATATTCGGGACATACATTTTTTGTAAAATTAATTATTTAAATATTTTACGTACTAAACAATCTAAGAAATTTTAAAAGGGGTCAAATAATTATTGAATTATTAATTATACTTAGTAAAATGTGTTCCACAAAAAATCTAATTCTCGTAATGTATATATTTCTATGGATCCCAAGTTTTTTACGTATCTGTTGATCTTAACTGTCTCCAAAAATTTTCATAACTTTTGTATTGCTGATCTGTAGGATATAGTCTTTTCTAGATAAAAGCATTCAAAAATAAACAATAATATGAAGATTCTGTGCTTAAAAATCACCCTACTTAAGAACAACTTACGCGGAATAATATAACCAAGCCGGAGGTGCTCTACCTTTTGGTAATATTATCAACTTCCGGATTCGACCGGAAGTGGGTGAATCAGACCGAAACTTCATTTTTTCAAATGGACCATGTATATTTTTATGACGTATTTGGATTCTACATTAAAAAATACGTAAGTTTTGTTGGACATTTTTTTCTAATACCGGTTTCTTGACCTCTAAATGACCTTTGCGTTAAGCGCATGTTCAATTCACATGGAACCGTTCTGATCTCGAGAAACCGAATTTTTGAGAAAACAACAATACATTTTAACAGTAAATTAGTTACGTGCTTTCGATCAGTGACATTCACAACTTCCGGTTTGGACCGAAAGTGAGATTTTTACACCGGAAGTACGTTTTTTTAAGCCGATTTTATTGGAATATCTTGATCTTCAATTACGCCGCAATTTCTTCCAATAAAAAATATAGAAAACTATATGCAAATCTAGAAAAATTTAAGCTTATTTAATAGTGCGCGTGTTGCTGCTGTTCTTCGTGGCAAGCGACCTTCTTCTTATCCTTCTTCTTTTTCTTCTGACAAATATAATTCTTCTGCCAGGTCTCTTGCTTCTGCCGAGCCAAGTCTTCGTGTCAGGTCCAGGTCTCCTGCTTCAAGGTGCATGGCTCCTCCTGATGGACTTCCTTCTTCCGACGGATCTGTATGAGGAATTAGCAACTTCAGTTTATCCTACTTACTTCCATTGAAAATCCGAACAGGGTATTTGATCTTCGAAAATACACTTTTCCTGCAGACAAAAGACTTTTATTACTCAAAGGACCAAACCAATATGGCGATATTCCAACGCAGGAAGACCTTATATTATCAACATTTGCTGGTGACTTCTTGGCAATATTGGAAACTAGTAACTATCTTGCTGGAATATATGCATATATTTGTCGCGCTAACTCTAAAGTTAGGGCAAAAATGAACATGAAAGGGGGGAAACCCCCGTAGGTCCCCTTCGACGCATCTCATTTAATTTTCGAATACAGCATGTGAACCACAACCATTCACGTCGTCCACACAATTAACAAAATGTAAGAATAAAAAAAATGTAAGAATAAAAAAAAATGTTTGCGATCCGAAGCTACCTTAAAATGTCACGAGTAACTTGTAATAACAAGTAATAATAAGAACTCTATGTATTATGGTTCCCAAGTCTTTATCGGAAATGAGAAGTTCTGTTTAATTTCCCCAGAAGGCTCCAAAAAGTATAATCTCTTTATTAAGTGTGCAACCCAACTCAAGTTGATCTGTAAAGGATAGGGGTTGATTTCTTATAACAGGATATTCAAATACGCGCGTTCACTTCGACGGAATTCATTTTCTAATAACTTAAGTAGGAATTATTCGTTAAGTTAATAACAATTGTTCAAATATCAAGAGTTCTAAAAATTTGTTAAACAAGTTGTATAATTCATCATATTAATAATTCTAGCTAATAAAATATGTTTGGAAAGAATATTACATTCGTCATCCTAATAATTCTATGGATGCCAAATTTTTTTACGTATCTGTAAATCTCAACTGTCTCGACAAATTTTAACAACTTTTTATGTGCTAATCCGTAGAAGATCAGTCGTACATATTAGGCGGTTGTTACTCAAATATTGTTAGTCAAATAAGATTATATTTGATATCTCAATATTTTTCAAATTTTTAATCAAATATAATTTGTATTCTAGAAATATCTATGATAATTTCCCAGCGAGGAACAATTTTTAGAATTACAAATTCCATCCTGACTAATTAAAAAAAAATCCGTTAGGAATTGTGCATAAGAAATAAAAGCGATAATAATATTCCCAAAGAAGTCTTTACTGAGGAACCTACATTTCTTTCCTTGGACTGATTTATGAAATATAAACATGAATACCACAGAAGGACAAGAGTGATGCCTGTAACACTAAAAACAAAAAATTTGTTCCTTTGGGCAAAAAAAGAGGATGGTGATGAGCATCGAAACGTTGGCCATAATAAGC
The DNA here is from genome assembly GCA_932178445.1 of Andricus quercusramuli. Lineage (NCBI taxonomy): Eukaryota > Metazoa > Arthropoda > Insecta > Hymenoptera > Cynipidae > Andricus > Andricus quercusramuli. Next base: position 3,841 of record CAKNXH010052022.1, on the reverse strand, counting down.
CATAGTTGTTTGTAGTCTCATCGCTAAAGTGGTATAATTTGAATAAACACCTGGATGCTATACTTATTTTCGAAAATAATATTCCAATTCTAGAAACTGTAATTAATTACTAATGGCGCCCCTATTCCTCGTGTTCCTCATGGCCGCCTGTCTTCTTTTTCTTCTTCTCTTGACTCGCAACATCCGCCAACCAGTTCTGCTCTTCCTGCCATATCTCAATCTGCGCTCAGGTCTCCTTTTCCTTTCGCGAACCTCCTGAACGTATAAGGTCCAGGTCTCCTCCTGCCAACAATATAGCTCCACCTACCAGGCTTCCTTCTTCTGACGGACATGGATATGAACTGGAACACCTTCATGTTATTCGGCTTACTTCCACTAAAAATCTGCACCGGCGATTCGAACTTCGAAGATTCTCTTTTCCTGCGAATAAACGAATTAAAGTACTCACATCACATAGTGTCTACAGGACGTACCACGCCAAGAACAAATTGGATTGTCAATATTCGATGGTGACGTATTTGCAATACTGTCGAGTATTGATACTCTTGCTGGAGTATATAAACATATTCCTCACATCAAGTATAATAAAAGAACAAAAATAAACATGGAAAGCGGCATAGTTACCCCATTGACCCCAGAAGAAGTTGAGGAAGTTCCAGGAGGCATCAATCGCTCAATCTTACTTCATTTAACAGTAGATCTTGTAAAATAATACCCCCACACCATTGAAAAAATGTAAAATTCTTTATGATCCAAAGCCATTAAAAAAAGTTACAAGTAACTAGTGATTACAAATCATGATAAAATGTTAATGTATCCTGGTTCCCATGGCTTCAATTTTTAGGCAATGTCTGAGCCAATCTTCTTTGAAAACAAATAAAAACAAGTTCTGTTTCATTTACTCACGCAAATGAATAATCCCACTGTGAAAAAAAGATCAGAAATTAAGTTATTGTCATGAGTGAAGTTGCCCCGCTTTTAATTATGAATTAAAGACAATAATCATAGGCCGACGAAAACCAATTTTTCGAAATTATTCCCCTAACTAAAAGAATTCTAATTTGAAATGTTCTTGTAATTTTTCACGCAAAGAGAAAAATAATAAGAAATATATTATTTTAAATAAGCTAATTGTAAGTACCATATTGCACTCAATATGAAACAATTTATATTTCCTAGATTCCTATTTGAAATATATTGCATGTCAACCATATAGTTCAATTTTCACCTAAACACGATTTTCTACCACAAGATACGAATATTGATTCAAAAGATACATTTTCCGAAACAATTTTTTATTTTTGATAAATTTTGAAACAAAAAACACAAACTTTCACAAAAGACTTGAGCTTTCAATTAAATATTTGAAATTTCAAACAAAAAAAAAGAAGAAATTTGAAAAATGACCTGTCTACCATAAAATATAAATTCTAAATCCCTGAGGATCTTCAATACGAAAAATTTAATTTTGAACCCAAAAGTTCATTCATAAACAAGCATTAGAATTTGGCAGCTTCGCGATAGGAAACGATACGTCAATATCAGATTACTTGAATAACTTGAGCGTTGATGATCAAGTATTACAAGCATTACGAAAAAAAAATCTAGAAGATTTTAGGGCATATTTTTCAATATCGCAAAATTAATTTAACATCTTAAGAAAAATTCGGAAAAATTCAAAAGGTATTAAGAATTTAAAAAAATGTAATAAGAATACAAATTTGGATATGTTTGAAAGATCTCCTATTTTCTTAATTTGAATATTTTTATAATGCTGAATTTTTTTACGTATCTGTAAATCTTAACTGTCTCCGCAAATTTTTACAACTTTTTATGTGATGATCCGTAGGAGACAAATCTGAATTCGTATCTGTTATTCAAATATGGTTAGACAAATACTATTATATTTTAAACTGCAATATTTTTAAAATTTTCGATCGAGTATCGTTCATATTTTAAAAACATCCATAACTGATGATTTGGAAATTATTGAATTTCAAACGTCTAGAAATTGTCTAATATTAAGAAATCCTTATCGATTTTTAGTTATAAATTTCATAACATTTATTAAAAGTGTGGCAAATATAATTGTGAATTTACAAATTCATCAGGGATCGGATCGTTAGAAAATCAAATTTCTGGTGGTCTCCCAGTTAAGGAGAAATTTCCTGAATAAAACATGTTATACTAATTGAAAAAACAGTTAAGAGTTGCGACCAGGGGCCAAATTTTTCCGCAAAAATGCATTCCCCAACTACTGCGACACGGAAAAAATGTAATTGATTATAGTTTTTGGAATTAAAATATTATTTTTGGAAATTAATATAGCTTCTATGGATTCATTTCGATTTTATCACTCTAGCGATAAGAATACAAAAAATTATGGCGATAATAATACAGCGCTAACAACCAAATCTTCGGTCAAATTACTGTTTGCCTCCCTTAAGTAAACTAAATTTTTGTTCTTTGACCGATATGTGGAATATAAACATGAATATCTTTGCAAAGAAACGTTTATCGTCTCTAATTAATGAGATAGTGATTGAGATTATTAACATTATTATCATCATATGAATCAGTTTTGGCTCTAATTGCAAAAGATGAGGATCGTTTATGCTGTGGTTCTTATCTTGACGTTGATACTTAGTTCTATTGGTGAATATAAAACTACACTTTATTTATAATCTTGAAAACGTTTTCAAGCTTTCCGGAAATAAAAAATCCTGCATCGCAATATGCATTCTATCCCAGTTGCTATTATTGTACTCTATTTGAGTTTGACCGAAATGAATATTTCCGCAAAATCCATTATTTAGTTGCTTCTGCTATTTTTTAGAAACAATTTTGAGGTACCTTTCCTCATTTTTATCGTTTTCTGAATAGTTCTTTGCTCCTGGCAGAAATATTAGAGACAAAAGCACAGACTTTAACGAACTTGAAGCTGACATACATTCAAGTTCAAAAAAATATTTTCGAGAAGTGTACTTTAAAGAAAATTCCAAAAGAAAATTTGATATACAATTTACAACATTGTACCAATTTTCTCGTTTCCGAATCGTATACTATTCTTGTGAGAATCTTATAGTTTCTATCAATATTTTCTCATTAAAATTCCATCAAATCTTATAGCCACAGGACTTGCATCAAATCCGATGTTCTAAAATCTTAGTAGTATTTGTTCAGCTGTCTTTCGCCAGAAATCTCATACTTTTTTATCAGCAACTTCGTATTTGAATTACAGAATGTCTTATCTATACAAGACTTCCATCAAATCCTGCGTATCAGAATTTTGGAATTTTTTTTTTATTATTTCGGATATTAGAATTTGTGTAGCAATCTAGTCATTAAGCCGTAAAATTGAGATATGAGGTTTCATAATCCAGATTTCTAAGAATCATCCTGCAAATTATAGGAATCAGTATCTATAGATTGCTATCCCAAATTCGAAACTCCAACATCCTTAACGGTGGAGTAAATTTTTCTCAGTGTAGCTTTAAAGTGCAAGGTTTTTTCAGCAGAATATCCGATCCGAAATCTTACGTTCAAGTGAATTCCGAATATAGCGAATTGTTCCTGAAATCTTCTTCTAGTTTATTGATTGAGGAGAAAATCATAATCATTAAAACTGAACCGAGGACGAAAATAATATTAAGTGGTTGTTGAGTATTCGTAATGGATTTGTAAGCCTCAAATTAAAATTTGAGCGAAGCCGGAAATGTGATTCCAATGACAAAATATTATATATTATAATATTATATTAGTAATACAAGAACATTTGCTCTGAAAACAGAATATAATTGTCTGTTTCTTCTTGCAGAATTAAGTTCACAGTTTGATTGTT
>CAKNXH010052021.1:0-24080 GCA_932178445.1 Andricus quercusramuli | reverse complement strand
AGCACCCGACAATGGATCGGCAAACAATGCCGATCATGCTAGAGTTCGGGGTGCTGAAAATAATTTAGATGGAAACACGACGACGAACCGGCGAAACGCCCACATTGAGTGGACGGATCAACTTAAGAATGACGTGCTAGACTGCTACGATGCCAGTATTATCCCTGTTCGCGGAGGCTTTATGGCACGTATGCATACTCTGTGGTGCCAGAAACACCCAGAGCTTCAATACGTTTCGCATCAGTCTTTGCGAAATCAAGCCGACTACCTCCGAAAAAATGGATATGTACGCGGAGCGCTTTCTCAACCGCTGCTTGAACAAGCTGCAGACGAAGATGAAACGACATTAAGACCAACCGCAGAAACCAGGCACCTTCTGGAAGATGATCGCAATTTCAGTACAAGGAGGAACATCAACATGCAAGTTCCTCTTAAGCCCCAAGATCTGGCTGAAATGGATGCCTCCCTTCGTGGAGATATCTCGCAAGAGTCCGACCTCTGGACCATCAATTGCTCAGTTTATGGTGATGCGAGAGCTTTGGCTGATTCAAATCGAAGGCTGAAACCGACGATGGATCAGAAGACCAGACGACGCATGCATCAACTGAACAAGAAAATTGGATGGGCAAGACAGAATGCGTCCCGTGTTCAATGTGTGATTGACTACATAACATCTGGTAGACCGTTCACGGAAAGAGTTCGAAAGTTCGCCCAAGAACTAAGGAACTTGAATAACACACTGAACAAGTCAAAGCTGCTGACAATCAAGCAGCATATTGTTGACAAAATAAGGCTGTTATCTGACGCAAGGAGGAGGATACAGAAGAGGGAGAGATGGAACAGGGAGAATCCACCCAAGCCCAAGGAGGTAGAGACTTTTTGGAGAGAGGTGTACAAGATCCCGAAAACACTAGAGTTGAAAGAAGATACTGAAAATATCATCCGCTTCAAGGAGTTTCGCGACAGCCTCATAAAATCTGAGGAGGAGTGCCCATCAGTCACTGCCGAAGAGGTGCAAGAAGCAATTAGAGGCACTAAGAACTTTTCCGGTGCTGGACCAGATTGTATCAAGAACTTTTGGCGGAAGAAGTTTACTTCTATACACCAACATTTGGCCCGTATATTCACCTCATATTTAAAGTCGGAGACGCCCATTCCGCAGTGGCTGGTGTTGGGACGCACTATACTCCTACCGAAAAAAGGCAACTTGTCCAGACCAGAGAATTACAGGCCAATAACTTGTTTGAACACACTGTATAAGATCTTCACAGCTGTCCTAAACAACAGGATCGTTCGACGAATTGAGCCTGTATGGCGAGAGATGTACGAACAATGAGGCTCGAAAAAAGGTGTAGCAGGCTGTCGAGAGAACCTGCTAATATACAGGTGTGTCTGTAAAGACGCTGCCGCCCATCAGCGCGTCCTGTCAATGACCTGGATTGACTACCGGAAAGCTTTCGATTCAACCTCTCATAGACTTATCATCTGTCTGTTGGAAAGCTAGAAGGTACATCCACACATAGTGAGATGCATAGAGAGATTGATGCCTCTTTGGAAAACTAGATTTACCATCTCATCTAGGAATCATCGTTTGACGAAGAACAATGTCACCTTCCAGAGGGGCGTCTTTCAAGGGGATAGTATGAGCCCTTTGCTTTTTTGCATCACACTTCTGCCTCTATCTCTCGCACTACGAAATTCTCCTGGATACCTCTGTGGCGACACTAATCAGCGTGAGCATAAGGTCACTCATGTATTTTATATAGATGATCTGAAGATCTATGCCGCTGGTAAAAGCAAACTTCAAACTGCTATAAATATCGTCAAGAACTACACAGGAGAGATTGAGATGGACTTTGGTTTGGACAAGTGTGCCAAAATTCATTTGAAGAAAGGAAACATTACTGGCGTTCCCAAGGACCCTGAGCTTGTGGATATAAGTGTTATTAGACATCTTAACACTGGAGAGACCTATACATATCTTGGCGTACGTCAAAGCCGCATTCAGGACGTAACATCAGTGAAGGAGTCTCTCCGAAGCAGATACAAGCATCTTCTTCGAGAGATTTGGTCTTCCAATCTGTCGGCGTTGAACAAGGTATCTGCGACTAACATGATTGCCGTCCCGGTTCTACTCTACTCGTTTGGGGTGCTTCAATGGACGAAGAACGAGCTTAAGGCCCTTGATGTCACCACGCGTAAGATCATGCATATGCATAAAAGCTTGCATATCAATTCGTCAGTTCCGCGACTATACATTTCACGCCGTCAAGGCGGACGCGGACTTCTGAATCTCCAGTGTCTTCATAACCGAATTGTTTCAAGTACAGCTTACATCGTTGCGAATGGCAGAGATCCTCTCCTAAAGATGGTCAGAAACCACGAGATGATTGGCGAAGGAGCGTTCCTTTACAAAGCCGCGGAGCAAGCTGCCGAGACCCTTGGCCTGAATTTCAACATCAGAAGTGAGGAAAGTGCATTACTCCATCTAGATGCTTCACGTCTAAAAGCCGAAGTAAAGAAAGCAGAGGTTAGAAAATTTCACCAAGAGCTATTCGACAAGCATATGCACGGAAACTTTCACAGAAATGTAGAAAAAGAATCCTTGTCGAAGGAGCAAACTTTTGCTTTCCTCAAATCATCAGGGCTCAATTCAGGTACAGAGGGCTTTATTTTCGCATGCCAGGACGGTGTAATCTCCACCTTAGCATACCGCGCCCGCATTTTATGTCAAGAAGTTCCCAGTGATAGGTGCAGAGCGTGTCATGCACACGCTGAGTACCTACAACACATACTATGGGGGTGTCCGACCCACGCAGGAACAACGTATATCTATAGACATAATGCGGCCCAATGAGTACTTTATTACCACCTTTGTCGCTCTTACGGAGTTGGTTGCGACCTTGCCCTGCCGAACGCTCCAAGGGATATAGAGTCAATTGTCCGAAACGAGAAGTGCCAGATTTTCTGGAACTACGATTTTCGGGCAGCAGTCTCCGTTGTTCTCCAAGACTTCGAGAAACGAACGATATTCGTGATCGAATTCTCGGCTCCGTCCGAATACAACATCAATGCAAAGGAGAAAGAAAAAGAGGAGAGGTATCAAGACCTTAAAAGAGAGCTGCAACGACTGTACCCAAAATATTCGGTACGAGTAATTGTCCTTGTGATAGGTGCTCTTAGGGGTGCTAAATTATCACTGGTTCGTAACCTTAAAGCCATACCCGCGTGCCAAAAATATGCCAAGGCACTTGCGAGATGGATGCAGAAAGCTGTCATCCTTGGGTCGCTTTGTGTCCTCAAGACACACGAGGGTTTCGCCGGCCTGTCGTTGTGATTTCGTCGTGCCTTGCGACCACCCATCTCACGGATGTGAGACGTGGCCATAGCTGTATTTTACCGCGGTTCTACCAAAATAAGTTCTCAATCTCGATAAAGGAGATATATCCAGATGAAGACACGTATCTCGTGCTTCGCACTCGATTTTGTTCAACATGGGAGCTTTTCTACATTAGTTTTATAAAATGTATATTACATTAATTTGTGTACCTCGGCCTGGTATTGTTTATTCAGATATTGCAGTATAAAGTACAAATCTTATTTAGCATGATTACTTTGGTATTTCTTCCTGTTTTGCAATACATTTTATTCGCAATTACCCTAAGAAATGTATCATTTTGATGAATTTATGTTATTATAATTCATAATATGTACTGGTATTGACATATTGACATTGTGTAGCTCTTCACCTCGGGTGGTCGCTAGAGAGATTGATCAGAGAGCTGGGTCGGATCAGTGTTGCGGAACGAACCTTTTATTTGAAAAAAAAAACCACACGGGGATTCTAGATCAATTAAAAATTCTATGTTACGGAATTCAAAGAATACACAGAATTTAAGGAATTCATGGAACTCAAGGAATTTACGGAATTTGAGGAATTCAAGAAATTCATAGAATTCCACGATTTGAAGCAATTCCGTGAATTCCTTGAATTCCTTGAATTCCATGAATTCCTTAATTTACATAAATTCCCTGAATAAAATTAATTCTTTGAATTTCATGAATTCATTAAATTCGATGAATTTATTTAATTTCATCAATTCATTCAATTCCATGTATACCATTAAGCCATTTCCCTTTCGGGATAGGCGTGACACTACCCGATTCGGGTAGTGTTTCTGGGTGGATAGTTTCTTGTAGTAAATAACTACAATTGTGGGCTCACCACACCCACGACACGCCAACAACAGGCAGTTAGTAGTATTCCTGAACGGTCACCCATCCAAGTACTAAACACGCTCAACACTGCTTAACTTCAGTGATCTAACGAGAACTGGTTTTTTTTTCGGCGTGGTATGGCCGTTGGCTTGAATTGGCTATTGAATTCCATGAATTCATTGAATTCCGAAAATTCATAAAATTCCAAGAATTCATGAAATTCCAAGAATTCATGGAATCTCAAGAATTCCTTAAAATCCATGAATTCACTGAATTTCATCAATTGCTTGAATTCCATGAATTCCACGAATTCGTTGAATCACATGAATGCCATGGATTCCACGAATTCCTTGAATTCCTTGAATTCATGAAATTTCATGAATTCATCGAATTCCATGAATACATTGAATTCCATGAGTTCATTAAATTCCATGAATTCATTGCATTCCACAATTTCCTTGAATTCTATGAATTCCTTGCATTCCATGAAATACTTAAATTCCTTGAATTCTTGAATCTGTATCACGGAATTGAAAGAATACACAGAATTTAAGGAATTCATGGAACTCAAGGAATTTACGGAATCTGAGAAGTACATGAAATTCGTGGAATTCCACGATTTTAAGAAATTCCGAGACTTCCTTGAATTCCATAAATTCCTTGAATTCCATGAATTCCTTGAATTCCATGAATTCATTGAATTCCATGAATTCCTTGAATTCCATGAATTCATTGAATTTTATGAATTTATTGAATTCCATGAATTCATTGAATTCCATGAATTTATTGAATTCAATGAATTCATTGAATTCCATAAATTCATTGAATTCCATGCATTTCTTAAACTCTGTTGATTCGGTCAATTAGTTGAATCCCATGAATTTATTCCATTCAAACATAATTTCGAAGATTCACTTCTATAGTGCGTTATTTTGAAATTAAGAAAAAAGGAAATTCGTGGAATTTAACGAATTCATGATATTCACGGAATTCAAGGAATTTCATGAATTTATTGTATTCCATGTATTCCTTAAATTCTGTGAATTCCTTGAATTCCATGAATTCATTCTACTCAAACCGTCTTTCGAAGATTCACTTCTATCGTGGGTCAGGAGACACACTCTCGGACACACTCATTTTCTTTGTCATTATTTACGCATTTCTTACCGTTCGCAAAATATTCCGAAATTAAAAAAAATTGAAGTTCATGGAATTTAACGATGTTAAAAAATTCATGGTATTTCACGAATTTCCACGATTTAAAGGAATTCCATGTATGCCTTATATTACATGAATTAATTGAATTCCATGAATTTCATGAATTCTGTGAATTCCTAGAATTCCATGAATGCTGTAAATTCCATGAATTCCACGATTTCCGTGAATTCCATGAATTTAGTGAATTCCATGAATTTAGTGAATTCCATGAATTTAGTGAATTCCATGAATTCCATGCATTCCACAAATTGATTTAATTCCATAAATTCATTGAATTCCACGAATTCATTGAATTCCATGAATGCATTGAACTTTATCAAATTATTGAATTCCATGAATTTAATGAATTCTGTGAATACCGTGAATTCTATGAATGAATTCCGCGAATTCCATGAATCTCATAAATTCTTTGAATTCAATGAATTCCTTGAATTCCATGAATTTCACGATTTCATTGAACTCCAGGAATTCATGAAATTACAAGAATTCATGAAATTCCATGAATTCCTGGTATTCCATAAATTAAATGAATTTCGTCCTTTCCTTGAATCCCATTAATTCAATTAATTCATTGAAATTTCATGAATTGCTTGAATTCCATCAATTCTTAAAATTCCAAGAATTTTATGAATTCCATTAATTCACTGATTTTCATCAACCGACTGAATTTCATAAATTCGTGGAATTCCCTGAATTCACCGAATTCACCGAATTTCATGAATTCACTGAATTCCATGAATTCACTGAATTCCATGAATTCACTGAATTCCATGAATTCATTGAATTCCATGAATTCGTTCAATTCCATGGATTCGTTGAATTCCATGAGTTCGTTGAATTGCATGAATTATCTGGATTACATGAATTCATTGAATTCAATGAATTCATTGAATTCCATGAATTCACGGAATTTCATGAATATGGCTAACGGCCATACCACGCTGGAAACACCAGTTCTCGTTAGATCACTGAAGTGAAGCAGTGTTGGGCGCGGTTAGTACTTGGATGGGTGACCGTTCGAGAATACTACTGCGTGCTCTTGGCGTCGTGGGTGTGGTGAGACCACACTTGTAGTTATTCACTACAAGAAACTATCCACCTAGAAACACTACCCGAAGCGGGTAGTGTCACGCCTACTCTGAAAGGGAAATGGCTTAATGGTATAATGGTATACACTGTATTCCACGAATTCACGGAATTTCATGAATTGACTGAATTGCATGAATTAACTGAATTCCACGAATTCACTGAATTTCATGCAGTCACCGAATTTCATGAATTCACTGAATTCCGTGAATTCACTGAATTTCATGAATTCACTGAATTCTGTTAATTCATTGAATTCCATGAATTCATGGGATTCCATGAATTGATGAAATTCCACAAATTAATAGAATTTCGTTAAATTCGTGAAATTCCACGAATTCAGAAAACTCCACAAATTCATGACATGCCACGAATTCATTAAATTCCAAGATTTGAAGAAATTCCATTAATGCCATGAATTCCGCGAATTCGTTGAATTCGATGAATTCCTTGCATTCCATGAATTCCTGGAATTCCATAAATTTAATGAATTTCATCAATTCATCGAAATTACAAGAATTTAATGAATTCCATGAATTTCATGAATTCACTGATTTTCATCAATTGATTTAATTTCATAAATTCATTGAATTCCAGTAATTCCTTGAATTCCAGTAATTCCTTGAATTCCATGAATTTATTGAACTTCATCAATTCATTTAATATGAATTCAAAATATTTTGAAATAATATACTAAACCGGAAAGTAATAATTACTAAACCTCTCTGCTGTTTGCCGTTTAATTGTCCGTTCTAGAACGAGCGGCTCACTCAAAAAACCGAGTGGCTCTTTTTAGACGATCATTCCAAGAAAGTTTTTTTAACATGCAGGTATCGAATTGGTCTTGGATTCATGTAAATTTCTAGGAAGCGAAATGATTTGAGTGACTGAAACTTTCGAGAACCCGAAGTATTTTTAGTACTCGAAACCTTCGGAAACTCGAAACCGTTTGAGTACTCAAATATTTCGAGTACCCTAATTGGGCGCTAACTAGCCCATCATAACCAAATTTTTTTTTGAGTTTTTAACTCTATCTCAAATATTTTTCTTACATTTCGAAAAAGAGGCAGGGCAAGTAAAAAATAAAAAAATGCCCTAGTCGGATGCTGGCTAGCCCGTCAGGATCAAAAAATGTTCTGAGTGTCTCATTTCAATATTTTTCGTATATTTCAAAAAATATGCAAGATGCGTAAAAGTATAAGAAATGCAAAATGTAAATTTAAAACAAAAAATTTCTTTTCTCATCATCTAAACAGTCTCTGAAATAATTTTTACGTCAAGCATCTAAAACAGATTTTCACAAGACCGACCGAATAGCGCTATATTAGCCTTTCTAGACTAGGGTTTGAACATACAAAAACGTTTCACTTCTACTTAGCACCACAAAAGACCATCTTCACAGTGCCTCATTAACGGTCAAGTCAGTCCATCCTGGTCCTGAACAGTTTTCCGATAATTTTCTACACGGGTGTAGCCGAACGGCTTCACCATCCACGTGGAATGACGGGCACGGTGCGAGGAATTCAAATAACAAAGTTCAAAATAACTTTTAGAACGCAATTCTTAATTGATTTGAGATTTTGTTTTCTCAAGAAAATTTAGTATTAAATTTATAATTGATATGCGCAAGCTATGTTTGAATTGTTACTGTTTAAAATTATATGCTAATGCAAATATAAAAGAAATGTTGATTCTTTCCCTTATCTTGTATATTTTTATACACAACTTTACAGCAAATCTTGCAAATCTTGGATTTGATGTGCAGGAGTATGTGCAAGTAAAAAAAGCTTGATGAGCAATATTATTGTTGTTGAGGATATGTGAAACGCGGGAAGAGAATTATAAATAAGCCGATATATTTAACACAAACTATCAGACTTTATTGATACAACGAGACGAGCAAATATTTCCGTACGAACCAAATGGCTTCCAGCAAGGGACTGAGGGCGTCTTGCTTTCCGCTGTCCTCTAGGCCCCAAACAGGGCTACTAGCCTAGGGCTGGGCGGTTATGGGAATTCATAACCGGTTATCGGTTATCGAGAACACCGGTTTTTTAACCGGTTAACCGGTTTCTTAAAATAAACCGGTTTTTTCTCAATAACCGGTTATTTCTTTACAACCGGTTTTTTATAATAACCGGTTTTTTACAGTAATCGGTTTTTTACAATAACCGGCTTTTCCTAATAACCGGCTTTTTATAATAACCGGTTTTCTCAATAACAGATAACCGGTTATGCATTCCCATAACCGCCCAGCCCTGAAAAAAAAAAAAAAAAAAAAAAAAACCTACTTCATCCGCTACTCTACCAGACTAACTAGATGTGCCGTATAAGTCAGGTGAGAGGCTGTCGTCAGACAACCGGACGTAACTGCCTGTTTTTATTTTCAAAAATCGGTGATTTTTTATAAGCCGGTTGTTTTCAAAATAACCGGTTTTATTGAAAACCCGGTTATTTTGAAACACCGGTTGTATTGGAAAACCCGTTATTTTGAAAAACCGGTTATTTTCGAAAACCGGTTATTTTAAAAAACCGGTTATTTTTAAAATCAGGTTATTTTTAGAAACCGGTTAACCGGTTATTTTAAAAAGACATAACCGGCCAGCCGGTTTTCAAAAAAACCGGTTGTCATAACCGGTTAACCGGAACACCGCCCAGCCCTATACTAGCCCGGCTAGCTTGCCAGTACACACGGGTGGACAATATTCGGGGGTTTTTCCAACAATTGTTTATAACAAAATTATAATATATATTATTATTATATTACATATATAATATATATTATTATACCATTAAGGCATTTCCCTTTCGGGGTAGGCGTGACTTGCTCGGTTGGAAAATAGTAGTGTGTAGATTGGTACATAGGCATAAGGTAAATAGGTATATAGGTATAAGCTAGCTAGGTATATAGGTGTAAGGTATAGATATTTTAGATAGGTCTAGAATTCTCGTATTATTTTTTAAATGTCACATTCGTTCAGCAACACTGCTCCGACCCAGGTTACTGATCAATCTTTCTAGCAATCACCCCAAGTGAAGAGCCTCACACGATTGTTATGTGTGGTTCCTCATTTGGGCCCATTCGTCATTAACAGTGAATATTATCGATTATATACGAAATTCAAAGTGTCCACCGATTTTTTTTTATAGATTCAGAAAATTATAAGGAATCAAAATATTTATACTCAAGAGAAATTAAAAGTATGCTTTCCAAGGAAAAATTGAATGAAACCTATTTTAAATATTTTTTGGACCCTCCTTAAAATTTTCATTTTTTAGAATTTCATAAAAAGGCCTGCCAATTATATGCTTCTCTGGAAAAATAGTTGAAATTCGATCAGCGGTTTCGGAGATACGGTGTTTTGGAGAAAGTAGTGTCTCAAAATTCAAAATCCTGCAACTCCGTGAATTACAAAAAAATCTGTGAAACATTTTAATCATAAACTTCACTCTTCCAACACTAAAGTGTCACAAAGTTTTGTCAACGTCCCCCCCCCCCCCCCCCCCCTCCACCCTCTATAACTCTAATATATTCAGGATATGTATTAAACCAGCAGTGAGATTTTGTGATGCCTATAAATGGCTACAAATAACATTCCTTCATATAATCTGCATGCAAATTCAACAAATAGTATATAACAATATATTTGAAAACAGTAGACATTACCCGTGTTGTTAATCAATACATAGGAGATATTTTCTTATATTTATTAACGTTTATGATAATTGATTTTTAGCAAGGATTTGAAATATGAGGATATTTAGTGAATCGAACGACTATTTAATTTAATTCAGAGAACGGTTATACTGATGAAAAAAATGCTCTGTATCATTGTTAAAACAATTACTACGTATGTCAATGTACCTTCCACGCTAAAAAAGCTGAAGAAACGCTTTTTTCACTATTTTCTTATTTACTTATTCGATATTAAATTGTATGATATTTAAAATTCCAATCTTTTTCTACCTCGCAATGGTTCATATAATTGAATATTGTTTCAAAAATTTATAGACATAAGTAACATATGGAATGAATAATAGGACAGCGAATGTATGTGTAGCGGGCGTAAAGTTTTATGTACTGGGCGTAAAGTTTCATATCGAGGGCGTAAAGTTTCATGTCGGTCCGGCGGCGGAGTGCGCATGTGTGAATGTCACTGGGATGGAAGCGGTCACATTACGCCTACTTCACGTGCATGCAATGGGGCGTTTTCAAGAGAGGTCGGACAAAAAACACATTTTCCTAGTAGTTTCAGCTCAAAAGGTACTATTTCACAGTGACTAATTGTTTAAACAATTAGAAAGGTTGGAATATGTATGTTTTACTTTACGTATTAATAACGAAACCCGTTAGGTTGAAAAAATTAGTTGTTAGAGATCAAATAATTAATCAAATGACCGAAATAATATTTCTCTATATTATTCTCAACTTATGAGTTACATACATCTGAAAAATGTTATATTGGTAAAAAATTATAACTTATTCATGATAATTACATTGCTTTTTCATATTGACTAAAAAGCTCGCCCGATTAAGAAAATGGCATCATTTGCTAACTATACGCAAAAATAGATCTTTAAGCAAATAAAAACAATCCAAAAGATGAAATAAAAAATGTACATGTCATATCAATTAGTCATGATTTATAAAACAAAGTTCTTAAAAAGTTAATGATCTTCAGTTTATCGTTAAAATTATTATTGTGGAAAAATCAAATATTACTTTGACACTAGAGTCACAAGTCTACGTATTTCATATAACTTCGCATAGAATGGTATTTATGGGTACAGTCCTCATAATGCAATTCTTCATATATAAGATATAGTCCTTCGCATAGAACGGGTTTTACGGGGACGGTCCTCATAATGTCATTTCATATATAGAGGATACAATACTTCGCATAGAACGGTATTTATGGGGACGGTCCTCGTAATGCCGAAATGTCCCCATAATGCCCGAACGACGCGCGGTTTGGTTCTCACAATGACCATTATACAAACATATACATACATACACACACACATATATATATATATATATATATATATATTCGGTTTCGATTCCCTTGGAATGGAACCGAAGGGCTTATGACAAAGCCACCGAACGCGTCTTCGGGTTGCGGAAAGAGGGTCCCCGTACCAAGGGTTTCTGTTGAATATGGTTACAATAATTAATAAGCAGTCGCGGACAATTGTCCAGGGATGGTCCCGAAGGAATAACCCCTAAGCGAAGATGTGAGAACCGTGCCGAAAGCTGCATGGCACCTGGGCGAGGTGTCTTTAACGGTGACTCTGGGATACCGGGCGACGTCTCAGAGTATCAGCCTTATCCTTGCACGCGGGGCTCTACAAGGATTGACAAACCCTTTCCCTAGCTACTCGTGGGAACAACAATGAAACCAACAAACCACCAAAATGTTGTAGATGCGGTTCAAAACGATCGAAGGCGCAGAGCACCAGACAATGGATCTGCAAACAATGCTGATCATCCAAGAGTTCGGGGTGCTGAAAATAATTTAGATGGGAACACGACGACGAACCGGCGAAACGCCCACATTCAGTGGACGGATCAACTTAAGAATGACGTGCTAGACTGCTACGATGCCAGTATTATCCCTGTTCGCGGAGGCTTTATGGCACGTATGCATACTCTGTGGTGCCAGAAACACCCAGAGCTTCAATACGTTTCGCATCAGTCTTTGCGAAATAAAGCTGACTACCTCCGGAAAAATGGATACGTACGCGGAGCGCTTCCTCAACCGCTGCTTGAACAAGCTGCAGACGAAGATGAAACGACATTAAGACCAACCGCAGAAAGCAGGCACCTTCTGGAAGATGATCGCAATTTCAGTACAAGCAGGAACATCAACATGCAAGTTCCTCTTAAGCCCCAAGATCTGGCTGAAATGGATGCCTCCATTCGTGGAGATATCTCGCAAGAGTCCGACCTCTGGACCATCAATTGCTCAGTTTATGGTGCTGCGAGAGCTTTGGCTGATTCAAATAGAAGGCTGAAACCGACGATGGATCAGAAGACCAGAAGACGCTTGCATCAACTGAACAAGAAAATTATATGGGCGAGACAGAATGCGTCCCGTGTTCAATGTGTGATTGACTACATAAAATCTGGTCGATCGTGCACGGGAAGGGTTCGAAAGTTCGCCCAAGAACTAAGGACCTTGAATCACACACTGAACAAGTCAAAGCTGCTGAAAATCAAGCAGCATATTGTTGACAAAATAAGGCTGTTATCTAACGCAAGGAGGAGGATACAGAAGAGGAAGAGATGGAACAGGCAGAATCAACAGTTTCTTGCTGACCCATCACGCCTCTTCAGTGATCCCCCTGTGTTTGTGGAAAAGCCACCCAAGCCCAAGGAGGTAGAGACTTTTTGGAGAGAGGCGTACAAGATCCGGAAAACACTAGAGTTGAAAGAAGATACTGACAATATCATCCGCTTCAAGGAGTTTTGCGACAGCCTCATAAAATCTAAGGAGAAGTGTCCATCAGTCACTGCCGAAGAGGTGAAAAAGCACTTACAGGCACGAAGAACTTTTCTGGTGCTGGACCAGATTGTATCAAGAACTTTTGGTGGAAGAAGTTTACTTCTATACACCAACATTTGGCCCGCATATTCACCTCATATTTAAAATCGGAGACGCCCATTCCGCAGTGTGTGGTGTTAGGACGCACTATACTCCTACCGAAAAAAGGCAACTTGTCCAGACCAGAGAATTACAGGCCAATAACTTGTTTAAACACACTGTATAATATCTCTACAGCTGTCCTAAACAACAGGATCGTTCGACGAATTGAGCCTGTATGGCGAGAGATGTACGAAAAACGAGGCTCGAAAAAAGGTGTAGCAGGCCGTCGAGAGAACCTGCTGATTGACAGGTGTGTCTGTAAAGACGCTGCCGCCCATCAACGCGTCCTGTCAATAGCCTGGACTGACTACCGGAAAGCTTTCAATTCAACCTGTCATAGACTTATCATCTGTCTGATGGAAAGCTTGAAGGTACATCCACACATATTGAGATGCATAGAGAGATTGATGCCTCTTTGGAAAACTAGATTTACCATCTCATCTAGAAATCATCGTCTGACGACGAGCAAGGTTACCTTCCAGAGGGGCGTCTTTCAAGGGGATAGTATGAGCCCTTTGCTTTTTTGCATCACACTTCTGCCTCTATCTCTCGCACTACGAAATTCTCCTGGATACCTCTGTGGCGACACTCATCAGCGTGAGCATAAGGTCACTCATGTATTTTATATGGATGACCTGAAGATCTATGCCGCTGGTAAAAGCAGACTTCAAACTGCTATAAATATCGTCAAGAACTACACAGGAGAGATTGGGATGGACTTTGGTTTGGACAAGTGTGCCAAAATTCATTTGAAGAAAGGAAACATTACTGGCGTTCCCAAGGACCCTGAGCTTGTGGATATAAGTGTTATTAGACATCTTGACACTGGAGAGACCTAAACATACCTGGGCGTGCCTCAAAGCCGCATTCAGGACGTAACATCAGTGAAGGAGTCTCTCTGAAGCAGATACAAGCATCTTCTTCGACAGATTTGGTCTTCCAATCTGTCGGCGTTGAAGAAGGTATTTGCCACTAACATGCTTGCCGTCCCGGTTCTACTCAAGTCGTTGGGGGTGGTTCAATGGACGAAGAACTAGCTTAAGGCCCTTGATGTCACCACGCGTAAGATCATGCATATGCATAAAAGCTTGCATATCAATTCGTCAGTTCCGCGATTATACATTTCACGCCGTCAAGGCGGACGCGGACTTCTGAATCTCTAATGTCTGCATAACCGAATTGTTTTAAGTACAACTTACATCGTTGCGAATGGCAGAGATCCTCTCCTAAAGATGTTCAGAAACCACGAGATGATTGGCGAAGGAGCGTTCCTGTACAAAGCCGCGGAGCAAGCTGCCGAGACTCTTGGCCTGAATTTCAACATCAGAAGTGCGAAAAGTGCATTACTCGATCTAGAAGCCTCACGTCTAAAAGCCGAAGTAAAGAAAGCAGAGGTTAGTAAATTTCACCAAGAGCTACTCGACAAGCATATGAACGGAAACTTTCACAGAAATGTAGAAAAACAGTCCTCGTTAAAGGAGCAAACTTTTGCTTTCCTCAAATCATCAGGGCTCAATTCAGGTACAGAGGGCTTTATTTTCGCATACCAGGACGGTGTAATCTCCACCTTAGCATACCGCGCCCGCATTTTATGTCAAGAAGTTCCCAGTGATAGGTGCAGAGCGTGTCATGCACACGCTGAGTACCTAGAACATATACTATCGGGGTGTCCGACCCACGCAGGAACAACGTATATCTATAGACATAATGCGGCCCTGAGAGTACTTTCTTACCACCTTTGTCGCTCTTACGGTGTTGGTCGCGACCCTGCCCTGCCGAACGCTCCAAGGGATATAGAGTCAATTGTCCGAAACGAGAAGTGCCAGATTTTCTGGAACTACGATTTTCGGGCAGCAGTCTCTGTTGCGCACTCCGTTGTTCTCCAAGACTTCGAGAAACGAACGATATTCGTGATCGAATTCTCGGCTCCGTCCGAATACAACATCACTCCAAAGGAGAAAGAGAAAGAGGAGAGGTATCAAGACCTCAAAAGAGAGCTGCAACGACTGTACCCAAAATATTCGGCACGAGTAATTGTCCTTGTGATAGGTGCTCTCGGAGGTGCTAAATTATCACTTGTTCGTAACCTTAAAGCCATACCCGCGTGCCAAAAATATGCCAAGGCACTTGCGAGATGGATGCAGAAAGCTGTCATCCTTGGATCGCTTCGTGTTCTCAAGATACACGAGGGTTTCGCCGACCTGTCGTTGGAATTTTGTCGTGCCCTGTGACCACCCATCTCACGGATGTGTGACGTGGCCATAGGTGTATTTTACCGCGGTTCTACTGGGGGCTATTGACATTTTCTTTTTAGATGGCAGTTGCTCTTAGTGGTACCCTGCGGTGGTTGTTTAACTTATATATATGTATATATATATAAATATATATATACGTAAAAATTAAATAAATATGAATATGTTTCAATAACAGAGGAACGGCGATTTTCAGATCTTTTGATGAAGAGCAACTGTAGAATCTCTTATAATTTATAATTTATCATTAATTATTAATTATCAATTCGTGATTAATTAATCAATATTAGTTATTTAATTATTAATGAATATTAATTATTCATTAATTAATACAAATCAATCAGTTAATGATTAATTATTAATTATTTCTGGAAAATCTAAATTTCAAATAATTTACTTTTAATTATCATGGTTAATTTTAATTATTTATCAATTTAATATTGATCAATTATTATTTATTTCATAATTAGTTATTAATTAATAATTATATCTTGTCAATTTTTGATTTCAGTTAATTTAATTTCACTTATTATTGATTAATTATCATTATTAATTATTGTTATTTTAAATATTAAAAAATTTAATTGATTTAATGCATAATAATTTATTAATAATAATAATAATCATCATTATTAATTGTAATTATTTATTATCATTCATTTTATTGATTTATTAATTGATAATTATTTAATTTTTATTCATTACTCACAGTTTAATGTTCATAAATAAAAAAATCGATAGTAAGTAATGATCTCAATTTTAAAATAAGACTACAATAAATATTTAGTTTCATTTACTTTCCATTTAAATTTATTTTATCTCTGCCTCTGATTCCCTTTATGGTGTGAAGAAGGCTCAGGTAATAAGAGCCATAAATAACTAGGAGGAGCACCGAGGAACTCAAAATTGAATGATTTTTAATGTTTTTAATAGTCTTTTTCTCCTATAAATTATTACATTAAATTCTTCTATAAATCCTATTAAATTCTTACATAAAATTTTTAAAACATCTAAGTATGATAAAATCCATTATCATTCTTATGCAAATAAATGCCTAAAGTTTCAAACAAATGTAATCATAACGTCTATTGCGGAATTGTAGTTGAAAAAAGTAATGTAATTTTCCATGTTAATCTCCATAAGAGAGAAAAGTGAAATGCGTAGTCCTACTAATTATTTTTTGGCAAAACAAAAAAATAGGGGCTTTCTATTTTCATGTAGCCTACAATATTTTTCAGTCTAATCCCAAAAATTCGAAAATGTCTTTTTTTGGACCACCCTAATATATATATAATTAAAAAAAAAGTTAAACAACCACCGCAGGGTACCACTCAGAGTAACTGCCATCTAAAAAGAAAATGTCAATAGCCCCCAGTAGAACCGCGATAAAATACACCTATGGCCACGTCTCACATCCGTGAGATGGGTAGTCACAGGGCACGACGAAATCACAGCGACGGGCCGGCGAAACCCTCGTGTGTCTTGAGGACACGAAGCGACCCAAGGATGACAGCTTTCTGCATCCATCTCGCAAGTGCCTTGGCATATTTTTGGCACGCGGGTATGGCTTTAAGGTTACAAACCAGTGATAATTCAGCACCTCCGAGAGCACCTATCACAGGGACAATTACTCGTACCAAATATTTTGGGTACAGACGTTGCAGCTCACTTTTAAGGTCTTGATACCTCTCCTCTTTTTCTTTCTCCTTTGGATTGATGTTGTATTCGGACGAAGCCAAATATTCGATCACGAATATCGTTCGTTTCTCGAAGTCTTGGAGAACAATGTCAGGCCTCGAGTGAGCCACAGAAACAGGAGAGCTTGCATGAAAAAATGTATGGACGTGAAGGAAGAAAACTGTGGCGACACATAATTTATTAAAAGAATGTGAGTACGGTGAATGACGCCTGAAACAAAAGACCTTGGATACTAATTGGCCCAAGTGGGGCACCTCACATAACAACCTTGTAAAGCTCTTCACTTGGGGTGATCGCTAGAGAGATTGATTAGCAACCAGGCTCAGAGCAGTGTTGCGGAACGAACGTGTTATTTAAATAAATAACATGAAAATTCTAGATAAATCTAAAACATCTATACCTCCTTCCCAATAACACTACTATTTTCCATCCTAGCGAGTCACGCCTACCCCGAAAGGGAAACGGCTTAATGGTATAATAAATCCGCCAAATACCATGCGAATGATCACGTGATACTTTAGTATATGCTTTTCAGGGAAAGCTCACATAATCTAAGAATTAAGTAAATTCATTATAATAGATCAACATCATCAATAATATTCTGATAGAATGAATTAATGTAGAGCGTTTCTAATCGAATCATACATAAGGTGTTTTGTCCGAAATTGGTAAAATTTTAGACCTCTCCCCCCCCCCCCCCAACGATACTTACAATGATTGATATCTGAATTTCAGAAAATATATATTCCATTTGCGTACAATACATTACAAAAAATTTATAATTTACTAATTACTTATATTTTTAAAAATGTAATATGTTCAATATTATTCAAATATACAAAATACAATCATTCTTAGGAAAATAATTTATTTTTTAATGACATTCCCATCTAGTAGATTCTTCGTTATTAACATTTGATCATTCATACAAGGAAAATTCACATAGGCGCGCGCTTCGAGCGTGCGCATGACGATCTAGTATAAACAAACTTTCGTTATACAAATTGTAGCCAATATTTAATCATATAACTCTCGGGAGAATAATTAATTTATGTGATTTATTGAAAAAAATTAAAATTAAATCTTTATGTAATTTAATATTGTGAGAAAAATTAACCAGCTAATAATGATTAATTTCATTCGATTATCATTGGAATAATCCGATGACTGAGGCAAGCCCTCACGAAATTCAATATTTTTTCCATATTCAACATAAGATGGTTGCCATTCGGAATAATAGAAAATTATTCATTCGAAAACTGCATCACACATTTGGCCAATGTGACGAATAATTTTTTTTACAAAGAAGGATGCTTCAGTCTTGTATCCAGTTTACAAATAAAATCATAAATCTAAGAACCAACTTCTTTTATACATTTCCCCACCTCCCACGCACACGCACACAGAGAGTTTAACTGATATTGTAAACAAACGTGAAAACGAAGTTAGCTAAAAACCACAGTGCGCAACGCAACCAGGCAAATGAACTTGTAAGCCTGGTTGCCTGGCCGAGTTAAGCAGCTGGTACCTTGGCGGTATTACCTGGACTCTCATAGCACCAGCATGCTCCGCCTCGCGTCTCTAGCGTCCAGGAAATGAGCTAATTCCCTGGACACCGCGCATGCCCATGTCTCAAATGAGCTTATTAAGAGACATGGCCACCGTGCCGCCGCCGCCCCCTAACCCCATCACCATCTACCACACTTCAGTGCTTTGAAAATTTCCAAAAAGATATTGTGATACTCTAGGATCTTTTTCGTGAAAACTGAATAATTTTATAATTGAGGGATATTGAATTACATGAGGAAATTTGTTTGAACCTTATTACTTTATTCAAATATCAGTTTTGCAAAAAAACCTGTAAATGTTTTTACATACTTAGAAAAGTATGGTAAAAAAGAAAAAAGGAGACATGTGTAAATAAATCTATTTATAAAACTACAATAAATATAATTTTTTACTACCATATACCTAAGAGTATTTACAAAATGTTATAGAGATTTTAATCAATCTTGATTTTTTTTTCATTTTCAAACAGTTTTTATTTTTTTGAATGATGGCTCATCGGATACTCTCTCTATTATCCTGATGTCATCATCATCATCGCCATCGTCTTCGCCCGTAAGATCTATTACGAGTGGTGATGATGATCTTGCGCTCCAACACTCATTAGAAATGCGTTTTCTCGCAATGTCAGTGATGGCTGCAGCAGCAGCATCTTCTTTTCTCGTCTCGTCCAGGCGGTTTAGAGCTGCCTCCGAGATTCGGACGAAGCTCTGGCCACTGGGGATCTCACCTGGTTCCAAATCATCGTCATCATCATCATCCTCGTCAGAGTCATCGTCCGAGAGTCCCAGAATCTCATAAACGAGGTCGTCTCCATCATACTCCTTGTAATCTGAAAAAACAAATAACAAAAGCATTAAATATTTGCTGAACAGTGCTTATTTTTAATTTATTTTTTAAACATCAGAAAAACGTCAATACTCACTGAGAAGAATGTTAACATTTCTCGGGATAGAAATGTTCATCGTGACGACCCCTACTTGTACCCCCTGGAATATTTATGTTGTTGTTGTTCGTACTAGTGATCCATCTGTAATGAAAAATAAAAAACGAAATGAGATTACTGTCCATATATATAGACACGCGCAAACACACGCAAGGGCATACGTATTATAACAAGTATATCAACCTATTTTCAATTACTCAAAACATGCATGCATGTTCTCGTGAGAGAGAGAAAGAAAGCCAGAGTATTTTTGAGGACTAGATCATACCCTTGTAACCATACGGGATCGAGTCATAGTTTTCTAAAAAACGCCTTTTATTGCAAACGGGTAAACGGTTTTAGTTTCAGTAACTGTGAGAACGTCCTGAAATGCGGTGCGCCTAATATCTCTGAAATTCAATTTGATCGAATCGACTGCTCTATCTACAATCATTTCCCGAATTGTATTAAAGTTGATGAGTTTTGAGTTTTTATAGTTTAAAGTAATTCCCTTTACCTTGTATTTCGTGTGAATTTTCCCATTTTTTGAAAACACTTGATATGCGTAAAACTTGGGACCTCCGGAAACAATGGTCTTTATGTAAC
Organism: Andricus quercusramuli; assembly: GCA_932178445.1. Lineage (NCBI taxonomy): Eukaryota > Metazoa > Arthropoda > Insecta > Hymenoptera > Cynipidae > Andricus > Andricus quercusramuli. The sequence goes on along the minus strand of CAKNXH010052021.1, from coordinate 3,864 downwards.
TTCCCTCACCGTATTCACCCTCAAGCTCGTTACTCATTTGACCTAAGAGACGAACAAGAGGAGGATTATACTCACCAGGTTCGTCTCGACGTACATCAATGCACGAGTCAGTGTCATAGTATAGTACTCGACGTCCCAGTCGAGACAGGTAGTCGTACACCACTAGACGAGCTTGGGCTGTAGTGTAGGCGGCAATCACTACATTTGTATTTGATGAGGGTTTACAAGCCTCGGTCTTTTAATGACTCTATATAACAGGATTTCATTAAATTTTCCCTCTGTCCAAATTTTCCCCAAAATGAATTTAAAGACAGTTTAGCCACTGAGAGAAGACTAGGATTTTTAATAATTTCTTCGCGATCTAAATCGACACCCTCGATGGTCGAGTGTTCATTCAGATACGCTATTTTACTAGCCTAGCCATGGCACTCGATTGGCCAACCTGAAGACACTTGTTTTATCTTTAAAAATCTATTTATATAATCAGAAAATAAACCAACTTCCCGTGTTTCGGGATCGTACTGAACGACTTGGTATTGCCATATTTCATATATAAATTTCATCGCATAGCCCATTTCCACCGCTTTTTTCAACTCATCTGACACCCACACATCCTCAAGTTCTCGCATAGCAGGCTCATGTTGACAGTCTTCCTGTTGGAGATTCACACAACAAGCATTGCAGAGTGGGAACATGAGTTTGTAATGTACTTTAACTGGGAGTACTGGGTGATAGCGATTTTGAGGCGGTAAAACACGGGATTTTATGAGTCCTTCCAAACTGTTCAAATTTTCAAACCCATCATCAGCTATAGCTTTACACGCATCACCCACGAGTACTTAAGGGTGGCCCACAAGGAATTTTCCATATTTTGAGATGAAAGGATACAGTGAAAAATACCTATATAATGTATTGTCTCACCATCCTTAATCTCCTAAAAACATGTGGTATTTCCCGTACGACCACCATAAAATTAATCTCTAGGATTTAAGGCATTATTTAATAATAACGGGTGATTTTTCAGAAAATTGATCATATCCGGAGTTCTATTGCTTTAAATTTACATTCCCACATTTCTGTGAGAATGTAACCGGCTTTTCGCAGCTTTTCGCTTTGAGCACGGGTACGTTCAAAACGTTCATCTAACGAATCCCCATTATTTAGACGCGTGTCGCGGTTGATTTTCCTACAATCGGTACACCCATGCCAGAAACCACCGTGAAACTGTAAAATATACTTATTTCTCTGGTTTCCGTAATAACCGTCGACCAGGATTCCCTCCGGTGTACGATATTCACGGGACCTGGCTGCATGTCTAATCTCTTTACCTAACTCTTTCTCGCACCACAATATCCACTCGATGGCTATGTTTGACTGGTTGTTTGCTCGTCGGTAGCCACCAGGATGTACAATACCTATAGTATCTGGTTTGAGAAAGTTTTTCCGAAACACACGCGAGCATGCCGAGGCTATCGTGACACTTTCCGAAAAGGGGCATACATTAGTACATTTGCGAAAAATATCTCTAAATGCAATGCAAGCAGCACGCAGGATCGCCACATCGTTAATGCAGTATTCGATCAGTTCTGTGTGAAAATCGAAAACGTACTCAGGGTATTCTTTGAGAGTTTCTTACCAATCAAAAAACTCTTTTCTCGCCTCTAAAGACCCTTGTAGTCGATGTGGTGAGGTGTATTGAAGAGGTGGGGGAAAGTGCACTTTTTAACTCCGCCAAATCCGAACGCTTTCGGGAGTTTGCTAAAGGGCATATGTAGATAGTTTAAACTATCTATAAATTTTACCCGACCTAGCTTCATTGATATGATACTCGTACCATTTGTTATGAGGTCAGGCTTGATTCAGCTACCTTTTCTCTCGACCAAATATTTCAAAATGAATTGCGAATCACATGATTTTGCATTATGCGCAATGCAAATGATTTCGCTAAATTCATTTTGTTGCCTGGTGACTATTTCGACAAACTGGTCAACTGTATTTTTGCCCTAGAAAATATGTTCTCGAAAGCCACAATGCTGGCAAATTTCTTTTATATTTTCAAGACCTATACAGCTGGTGCAAACTCTCTGTGCCACACATAGGTTTGGCTTGTGAACATTTTTATCCGGGTCACCGGGTAGATTTTCACACTGTTGTGTTTCAAAATCATAAAAAACAAAACTTATTAGTTGATTGCTTTTTATGGCTTTGTCCAAAACAGGAGAAATAAAACATTGGTGATCAGAATCACGACGACACTTGCAGCTAAAGCCATATCTTTTTCCGCATTCATGGTTTCTTTCCACCCACGAATTAATAAAACGTGTGCAACCCGTGCAAATACGTGAGGCATTGCAAACGGACGTTTTTGCGGAGAAAGATTTTGCCTTAATATGATTGGTAAAACATGTCTGCCCGTAAAAAGACCTATTAAAGTCATTACACTTAATATTTACTACATTCGGATTATCTGAACTAGTCTGTTATAGGGTTGTTGACCGGCAAGCAACACATATGTTTGAGCATCCATGCTCAGCAGGATTCAGATAGCCCTTATTGCATGGGATGCAAAATCCTTGGCTGTTTGCCGCTGCCGTTAAATTTAAAATAGGGTAAAAATGTTTAGCATCGAGCAATATATTTAAATTATACAATACCGCTTCACCTGTTAGGGTAACGTGATCAGTCTCATTGTAAAGGGGATCTGATTTCTATCTCTTTCACTCTTGTCGATTTTCTGCAGGCAAGCGCAGCAGACGAAAAAAATTGACTGACTGGAATTTATGGAATTGGAATTTATGGATTTCGTCGATCCCGCAACCGTTTTCGGGAATTACTATCCCTACATCGCGCACGAGTTCATTAGCTAACGTTGTCTGTACAGTAGAGCGAGGTAGGCACAGATTGTCCTTTTTAACACTTGTTAAAAGCGAACGCTTGCTTATATCAGCATGTGATAGAGGAACGTTTTTCCAACCGGCACCCCTCTCATCCCTAACCCAATCGAAATTATTAATGAATGATTGGTCTATTATAAAGTCTTCATTTCTTTGAATTACACTAAATAAAACCCTCAAAAACTAATCAAATTTATGGTCATGCGCGGGTCTAAACGATAAGCCCACACCCCCTTTTAAAAAAAAAATCAGAATTGAATTTAATCCCGACCCTGTCACTATTTTCGACTTTACTCATTAAATAACTATATAATGCCCCAGCAGCTTCTCCAAAATACGCGACGACCTCACCAGCTCGACTATTTGTTGTTTCGTTGAAATTCACCTAAATCTCGATCCCGTTCAAGTTAAAATTTGGGTTTTACCGAGATCGCTCATACTCTATTCGGAAAAAATTCTCCCCCTCACCTGGTGTCTCCTGCTGCTGCCGCACAGTGGGGCGAAATGGAAAAACGATGTTCAAAATAATCTGTAGCTCGCAATTCTTCATCGATTTTCAACTTTTTTTTTCGAAAAGTTCAGCATTAAATTCTTAAGAAACTTGTCGAGGCCGATTTTTTAATTTTTTTTTTTTCAATTTATATAGAACTGCAAACATCGAAAAAAATGTTGATTTACAAAATTTTTTTTTTAATTCTCTGTAAAATTTTTTTTCTAGTGGCATCAGGGCTCAGGTTTGATGCGCAAGGGTCAGTAAAAGAAAAAAATTTGTTATTATGTCAAGTTATTTGTTATAAACAAATATTTGCCACAAATAGCCAGTATGATGGATTATGTTTTTGTGAAGTATATTTATGCATCGAAATCGCTCGTTCTGAGCAACGAGGTGACATGTGATCATGAAAATGTGATGTCCGATATCATTTGTAAACTTTAACAACAAATAATTTAAACAAATGCATGATTTGAA